>BDUI01004723.1:56602-74193 GCA_002335545.1 Apodemus speciosus
CTGGACATGTAGGGCATAAATGAGCCCTACAACAGGGCTGTAGACCTTCACTGTGATTGGAGGGTTAACACATGGAACAGTCTGTTCTGTACTGTGACTGGAGGGTCAACAGATGAAGCTGTCTCTTCTGCACCTCCCCTGGGAGAGCAGCAGATGRGCAGCTGGCTGGGCAATAAACACCTCACCAAGCCCCTAAGATCAGAGCATAGGGTATGGAAGGGAGGTAAGCAGCAGGGAGGGCCKGTCCTCTCGAAGGGCTGTGTGATAGCTAAGGGRACAAACCAGAGGAAGATATGGGCACTGATGCATGGATTAATGGCCACTATCATCAGCAAGCTATGAAGACTAGAATGTTCAGTCTAGGGTTCTAGGCACCAGGACAGCCAGTCTCCAGTGACTGTCCACCTCAGACAAGCCAGGACACTGGCATCATTGATGAGCCAGTCAAGGGTTCTTTTGCTCTATCCGGATAGGACTCCTAAATGTCCAAGAAGCTCTTCAAATGCTGRTCTCTAGTGGCTTTCATTTCCCTGTTTGTCAGCAGTGAGCAACAGTTGTAAGCTTGTAGACACAACAGTAAGTGTCACCCTTTAGTGTCAGAGTCCCTGTGAGTCTCAGGTATGAGGACCCTAAGCCCTATAAATGTCTCTACCAGGSCTGCAGTTTTAGACATTTTGCCTTTGKCAGGGTCTAGTATTACAGCTCTCAGCCTAGAGTCTGAGACCCTTGACTCCAAAGAATTGACAGCTCTATGAGAATATTCCAGCAACCAGGGCCTACAGGTTCTCTTCCTGACATCTTACAGCCTGTCCTTCCTTTGCCTCAGCTCTCTGCTGGCTCATCACCTTTTCATCTTTCCTTCTGATTGCTTCTTCCTGCTGAGCTGCTCTCAAAGTGTTCAGCTGCTTCCTTGGCAGTCAGGCTCGTGGCTACTCAGCCTCTCCTCCATACCAGCACCAACCACAGCCATCAAGCCTCATGGTTTGGACCCATTGCAGCCTTSCCCCAGTGTCAGTCTAATGAAATAGAAGATGTGCCCCTCTAATGAGATGGAAAATGTTCAGCAAGGCTCATGGCAGCAGACAGCCTGGGATRGACCACTGTGGGATCTGGGGTGATTAGCAAAGCTAGGGACTTCGGTAAGGTGTCTGCAGTGTATTTAGGCTGTGAAACTGACAGCCTTTTCCCTCAAGGCAGCTAGAGCAACAAGGGAGAGTTCATCAACCACTAAGTAGGATGACAAATCGCCCTGCATCCAAATATTTGCCTGTTTGCAAAGAGGAACATCAGAAGGAGTGCTCACAATACAAACATAAAAACATCACATTTTTCCCTTTTAGCAACATCCTCTGCCCAAATATCCTTTAGAGAAATATATCTTTAGGGGCCATGCTTCTATCTACCATTGGCACTGCAGGAAGATATAGCCCTGCTAGTGGTGAGGGACAATAACCTCTACCTCTGAACTGGAGTTTCCTGCCCTCTGAAAGTTCCCATGAAGCTTTGATCAATTCATGTTGTAGTTCATAACTGGAACAACCTGTCTCCTCAAGTCTCAGGATGTCATTGGATCTTTTACTGATAGGTGGGCATATAAAGAATATGAGTATTTAATGTCACATTTTATTTCATGGGCATTGGTGAACTGAGACACTCATTTCCAATCTATGTGAGTTAGGTGTATTTGCATCTCAACCTTATTTCTGTCACTTATGCCTACCTTGCAAAAGCTACGCAACTTACATGAGCTAAGTGTTAACTTCCTCATCTACATAATTACAGTATTTATGTCTTGAGGTGATTAAGTTTCCTTTGCATTACATATCTTGGGGTATGCAGCATGATGTTTGGATACACACAGAGATTTAGAAAGGATTATAACAGACACTGTCCATCACCTGCAGTAACTGGTTTTGTTCTGTGGTAAGAGCAGGGAGGATCTCATCACATTTTCAGGCCACAGCATAAAGAAACTGCAGCGAAGCCCCTGAGACATGACATGCTCAGAGAGCAGCATGTATTTTAGACTGTTACTAAGACATGGAAAATATAACATTCCATTTATTCACAGTATGATAAAACTGAAAATAGGAMTGCTTTCCCCAAAGCCATGGTGACATAAGYCTGRGTCCTTCTGGGAGAGTTGACCACAGGACAGGGACATTTGTGACAGCTTCAGGCCTCTGTTTGGCCTCAGATCTTCAGAGATCAGAATCTGGAGGATGTTGTGATCCTCCCTACTCCAACTGAGACTCTGCCCTGCGGTGACTGCCTGGCCCAGGTTATGGTGAGAACCAAAAAACTGTTAAAGAGAATCAAGATAAGTAAGAGATGGATATTTTAAGAGGAAATATTGGCCATATTCTTCTGCACCCAATATTGCTACTCCCTGGTTGTGACCTATCCCTTTTACTGACCCCAGTACTTCTGTGGCTCAGAACTATCTAGGATTTTCTTTGTGTGGCCCACAGTTCATTGTCTGGTATGTGTTCACTTAATAAATGCCCTGTTRATTTATTTTTTGTTGTTGTTGTTGTGTGTATGTGGTATATGTGTTAGTGATAGAGAGAGGCTGAATGGGAGAAATGTGTTTGCAAATTCATATGTGCATGCATGAAGAGGCCAGAAGTCAACCTCAAGAGTCATACATCTTCTATTTTGAGACTTGATCTCTCATTGGAACTTGGGCTCACCAGTAAGGATATGCTGGAAGCTACCCAAGAAATCTGCCTGTTTCTATCTCCACAGCACTGGGCTTACGGGCACTTATTACTATGCCCAGATTTTTCTGGAGATCAAATATAAGTACTCACATGCTTGTTCATCGAGTGCATTTGCGAACTGAGCTGTATCTCTATCCCAGTTTAACTAATGACTCCTTATGCTCTAGAAACCTCAAGAAAAGAGAAGTCCTTTCTCCAGCCCAGATTCTCTCTTTCTCTAAGCTGCCAGAGTCCACCAGTGGGGCTATTTCCCGAGCAGCAGAGATCATGGAAACATCAATACAAGTCATGAAACATCAACAATCACAGTTCTCCACGGGTAAGCAGCTGCCTGCCTCCGCCCCTGCTTAAATCCATTCATAGTTTCTTATTTTTGTTATTCTGGGAAATGCAGTTTCTCTCCTATTCAAATCCTATTTGGAAAAACAGCTAAACATGCTCTAATTTATGTTGTAAAATGCACCCCTATAGCCTTCCCACTGAGTGAAACCCGGGGAGCCCAGGGAACACATTCACTCATACGGGCTTTCTGGGGAGACATTCATTCAGGTTGTGTCTTGTCACAGCCAGCAGAGGACTAGACAGGAGCCTCTACTTCCCAGTTGGTAGCCAGGACCTTCTGACTTAGTCTGTTACCCAAGGAATGTAACAATCCATGGGCTTTTCAAAAAATGCGACCAATCTGCAGTCTCTGGCAGCTCACATGATGGCCATGGTAGAGTACATTTGAAGAAAGCAGAAGCCAGTTTAAAGCCTCAGAGGACTATGGTGCCACACTCAAAACTACGCTTTCTTTTTAACAACCTCAGTGAGATTTCTTTTCAGTGCAGGGTTGTGAGCTATTTGATCTCTTAAATTAATCTGGTGCTGCTTTGCCTGATGAGATGAACTCATTTTAAACCAGTATTAATCACAGTTCTCAGATCCTACACTGAATAGTTAAGCTTGACTTGTATGGCAACCATAACGTCACTCTGGAAAAGGTCTCCTTTCAGATCACATAGTTGAAAGACCTAAGTACATTGGTCCCTATCCAGTAGTGATATCAGCTCAGACAGTGGTAGAAGTGATGGTGGGGTGACCTGTCCTGAGGATGGGAGTCTACTGGCTCCTGCTTTCGTGTCATAGGGCTCTAAGCCCAGGGAGAACACATTGCAAAGATAGGCCAGAAGGTGAAATTGATAATGTAAAATACCCTCAAGGATATGTTAGAGTTATTTACATTAGAGATTTAGCCCCTCTGGAGCATTTAAGATATAAGGAAGGTAAGCCAATCCAAATAGACTTCCTGCCATGCCTGCATAAACAGCCAATCCAAATAGACTTCTTGCCACGCCTGCATAAACAAACAGTAGATGCCCAGGGTAGAGGCACCAAGTTGTTCCTGAACATTGGCTTGTTGACCAGCAAAAGTTCAGTCACATGAGTCTCTTTACAGGACTTGATTTGCTGTGCTTGAGCAAATAAAGAGCGCATGGTCTTCATACAGCTGAACCGTTGTCAGGTTGCTCAGTAAGGATAGGTGTGGAGAATCACTGTTGAGATGCTTGCTCCATTTCTCTTCTATTTGAAAATAGGATGCATTCCTCTTGGTTGTGTTTTCTAGTGAGAATCTCAATTTCATTAGAATACATTCATCAMACAGTTTTATAGGGTCATCTTTGAGTTTCCTTARCCTTGATTTGTTRACTAGCATAAACAGTGACAGAACTGGGAAGAAAAAACAGTAAATATAAACAAAAGAGACTTCATTCAGAGGTGCTAACCTAGAGAAATCAATAGGAGAAAAATAAAGTCTTTTTATAGCAGAAAGAATGAATGCTATTAGCAAGCTCAAGCAAGGTGGGTTTCTATGGGAGGATACACATCCTGTCTTAGCGCTCTCCTGGGTAATTGTGAGCTTGGAATGTTTTGTTATACAGATATAACAGGTTGGTCCTGGTGACATGTCCTGTGAGATGAGGAACAACTCTAAGGAGTAGCCTGCTGGCTTGTCTTCCTAGAGTCAAATGGCTGTTAGGTTGATTTTCAGAACCATCATGAAGCAAAAAAGTAAACAACCACCCTCCCCCCACCACACACACACNCACACACACACACACACACACACACACACACACACACACACACCTAGCAATGAAGATGGTTAAGAGGACTGAATGGAGAAGCATAAGAGGGAGATGGCAGGTTTTCTCAGAGCATTGACTGGGGCTGCACAGGAAGCCCTGACTTAGATGTTGAGGCTATGGCTGATATAACTGTTGGAAAGATACTTTATGTCATACAGATGTCACACAAAGTGTGTTCTATAGAGAGAATATCTTGTGTATTGTATGGATGCATCACCTGTCAATTAAAATGTCTATGGCCTATGGCATAGGCAGGATGTGAGAAGTGGGACATCCAGGAGATGAAGATTTCAGGATAGAGCCAAGCCTGGGACGATCAGCCCAGGGACATATGAGGAGATGGGCAGATGGTACCTGAGCATAGATAACCAGCCACATGGCAGAATGTAGGTTAAAATAAATGAGATATTTTAAATTCATTCTAGTCAGAGAAGAGCCTAGCTATATGGCCAAGGTATTTGTAAATATATTTTGCATCTGAGTCTTATTTCTGGGAGCTTGGGGCTGGGAGGAAGACCCAAGTGGATCTCACTTCAGTACCGCTCTGTCTTGTTGTGCAGATGCCTTATCAGCAGACATCCTGGGCACAATCGCCAACCTGTCAGGATGCTTGCCTTTCATGCTGCCACCAAGATGTCCTGACACCTGCCTGGCAAATAAGTACCGGCCCATCACAGGGGCGTGCAACAACAGGTAGTATGTGAAGACCCTCTATTCATCATGAGCCTCTCTTGATCATGACCACCAGCCATTCTGAAGTAGGCTCTAGATCCATGAACTGATGAAATGTGGCCGTCCACCCCTCTGTGTGTCCCATTATCTCACACTCCAACTATCTGCCATTGCTACCCTCATGTTGTGCTACACTTCAAGACAGAGGTGGCAGAGGAGAGCTGTTTTGCTCTKGCTCACCCTTATTTATTAACCTAAAATCACAGAATGGCTTACTCTCAGCTAATATCCCAAGCCAGATACTTAGCATATTTGATTTCTCCAAATCTCCTACCTGTCTCTAGTATGTTACCAGGACTGTCTGCTTCCTCCTACCAACCTGACTGAAGGAAGAATTTGACCATTTGCCACAAAGCATCAGCCCTTGTTGCATGTAGCTCTTGTTTCTCTTTATGTATGTGCCCTCTTAGACACAAACCGTCACAATGCCCCCTTCCTCTTTATTGGGGGTTGGTCTGGTGATACTTACATTCATATGCTAAATTCTGTACCCAAAGATCTGGTTGCCCCAAGATGGAACAGTTTCCCATATACATAAGCCTTTGTGCAAACCTTGCTCCCCAATTTAAAATTATTGGTTAAACAAGAACTGGCAGCAACCAATTACTGCGGGGAATCAAGGGAGGTAGAGTTTGAGTCACTGGGCTAGGGGTTGTGCCTAGGGATGACTAGGAGAAGGAGAAAGGAGAAAGAGAAAAGGAGTACAGAAGGGGGAAGACTGGGAAAACAGGAGGTGTCCATTAGCCATGATGGACCAACAGCAACTGCCCAAGTGAAATGCCTCCCCAGGACACCAGACTGCTGGAGCAGAAATAACCCAGGAAGATGCAAAAAGCAAGTATTTGGGGAGTACAGTTGGGAAAGGAGCCAGTCTAGTGTTAAGAGAATTAGACTGGGGTAATCCCCAAGTAATTATGCAGAGCCTAATAAATAAATCATAGTTTGGGTCACATTCATTTGAAGCCAGATGAGGATAAGCTTAATTCTTATTAATTTACACCTCTTGCCCTCACTTAGCTTCAGAGCAAGATCCTAGCTCAGTCTATTCTTGGGGGGCATCCCACCTAGTCCAGCCAGACATTTATATCAATGCTCTACTTCCTTCATGTTTCTTCATTTCAACCCTTCCCTTTACCCTCTCCCGATCTTGTACCCATATACTGAGGGATTCGTAAACCTGCCTTGAGTCTACACAAGTGTTGCATATCAAGGCTGGGTAGAGTTAAATGAGCATCCAAGAAGTGTGTGGAGTGACTGTGGGTAAGGGACACTATCTATGGGAAGCAAGCCCCTTAAGGGAGACACTGCATACACTCTGACAAATCTCCTTTGGGGTTCTTTCTGTTCAGCTTCCAGAAGATTCCAGCTCTTTCTTGGAATCTTCCAACCATCAGAATGGACTGGTGTTAGGTAGTTTCCAAACATACCAGGTAGTCTTGCTTCCCTGGCTTAATTTTCTATGTCCAAGGTATAATGTGAATGTGACCACACTTCACACTACYGCTTACCTTTTCAGCTGGGTAGGTTCCTCTTACCAGGACTCTAGCTACCTCTATCAGAGTCTGCTTCTGTAATCAGCATGTAGTTTCAGATCAAGCTGCTTCTTTTGTCTTGATTTTGGCACATCTACACCGAGTTCAGCAGTGTACCTCTCAGCTCCCAGGTCAGCACTTACCCAGGCAATAGAAGGATGCTTCCTTCCTGGGCCATTCCCTCCAGGTTCCCAGTAAGCCTTGGCTTCAGACACACTTCAGCCTCTGTCTATAGAGCTGGTCTGTGTCACTCTGCTGTATATCCAACCTTGGTCACTGTCCTACAGCCTTATCTGTCTTTCTCCAGCCCAGAGTTCCCACTGTGTAGATACGAGGAATCTCTCTGGAATTCCCACTAGCCTTAGCAAGAATGTCATGATCTTGCCCCTGGAGACTTCCCCTGGTATATTCCCTCTTGGTTCCATGACACCCTATGAGGGGAGATGTACACCTACCTCCAAAGGCAGTCTTCTACTTAAGGAACTAACTGGAAAAGGGGCATGTGAAGCTCTACAAGAAGTAAAGGAACACCAAGAATGGAACCAAGAGCTGTCCCCGGCAGGTGGATGCGGATATGTATAGTTCTTCTTAGAGAACAGCCTGGGCTCTAAAGCTTGGCCCTTGAGGAGCAAGTATGACCCTTCCAATAAGCATGGTAACAGATGAGGACAAGGCAGGGCAGAGGATACATCCCAACCCTGTGAGATCATGCCCAAGGCCTCTGGGAAAGAACGCAGATGAGAATGTGGCTTGCCCTACCAACCATATATGTCTTCTAGAGCCTAGTGATAATTATTATGGTTGTCACCATTAAGTGACTCTTCTGCATCTAACATCTTTGTTCTTTGCCCCAGATTAGAGCCTTAAAATATCCCAATGTAACTTACCATGCTTTTCCAAGGAGAGCAATTCTGGAAGGTTCCCACAGTAAGCAGGTGATATGACTGTTCTCAGGGTATTCCTTCCTCTCAGAGTTAAAGCAGGCTTTCAGCCTGTGGGAAGTCTGTGATGATCCCTGATAAACTAGGCCCTTGTGTTCTTATTACTACTCCCTCACCAGAGTTGACTCAGCAGAGTCTAACCTTTCCCCAAACAACTGTGGCTCCCACTCAAAGACAGACATGTCCCCTGGTCTGCAGAGGACGAAGCCTACTAAGGGCCAGCATGCCAACTTCCCTGCAGGCTAATTTGTGCTCACTCATCTTCCTGAGGGACATTTCTGTTTAATTGACTCTAAAGACATAGAAATAGTTCCTAGGGGAAATGAAAGACTCTGAAACAAAAATTTAATTGTTGTGTTTTTGTTTCCAGAACTCCCAACCCCATCTGCACATAGAATGTAATTTGTTACAGAAGCGTCTATAGTCATTCCCTGATAGTTAAATGAAATTTTGAGTTTGGTTTCCAAACACATTGTGAAATAATCTAAGTCCTGATAACTAACAGTTTCAATTAAGACCATTCCAGAAGGACTAGCTAGCAACAGGTATGATGCTCTAGGGAGGCCTGATGATTTCTGGGAATCTCCATGCATAGTAAGTCCTTTCCCTAGATGCATGTCTTATGGGCACATATTCACAGGCACCTTTAATCTGTACATTTCCATCATTCAAGTTTTAACATAATTCATGAAATTGTGATACTTTCTGAAGCTTTCCTGGGAGAAATTAACGTACTCATCTCCTTTGGGGGAAGTCTACGCATTCATAGCTACTTCAAACAATAGGTGTTGCAAACATGAGCCCAGGCAGAGTCTAAATCATTCTTCAAAATTCAAAAGAGAAGTTATCACTTAACAAGGTGGAAACTAGATATTAGAAATCAAAACAAATCCTCTAGATTATGGGGGAAACCAGTGTACCCCAAACAAACTCATTAACCTTAAAGGAAAAGAAGTCGTTGCTTGTGTCCTGTAGAACTCTCAGACATGGGGACCAGTGGCTCCAGAAGAGAAAAAATTTAAAACTCTTGAAGAATGTCACATTTGTATAGATATGGAAAAGCACATTCCCATCTGAGAGATCCCAACATGCTTCACTGCCCACAGCACTGGCAAACCCACCTCCAGGATGGGTTAACTATCTCCAGTGAAGCAGCTCTTGTCAAATTTGCCCCCAAATCAAGAATCAAGCTTCCAGGCCAGCTTTTGGAAGTGTAGTGAACCCCTTTGATCACTCTGGGACCGCATGACTACTGAGGTGTACTGAGCTCTTCTCTGTGTGCTTGCCTTACCCAAAGCAGCCACTTTCCTCATTCCATGGAACTCCGCCTGCCTTACTGCTGAGAAAGCAGCGTGTCTGCAAAAGTGAGAAGAAAAGCTAATCTTATATATGACCCAGGGCTATTCTGTTTTCTCTATGTGTTGGGGCTAGGTAAATGGCCAGAAAAACAACCAATGGTGTGTCCCAACACAGCAGCTTCCCCGTTGAGCTGGAGATATAAGAGCATCTTCCTTGTTAGAATGTGTAACATTGAGGTGACTACAATACCAGGTGCCTATGCCTAAGTCCCAGTCACTGGAGATCTGGTGGAAGAACAGGCACCACTCCCCAGAAAAGCACTTTTAGAAGTGTTTCCATTCATGCTGCCGCCAGCATGTTCAGATGGCCGCCATTAATCCAAGCCTAGTAAAGGAAGAGCTGAAGACGAATGCAGTGTGATTCAGCTGTTCCACTAAGGATGAAGGCTCTTTCAGCACATGCTCATGGGTGTTCAATATGGTCCAGAGCCAAGAAGAGACATTCAATAATGTCCATTTGGGGTCCTGTTTAAGCAGCCAACCCTAACTGTACAGGTTCACTGATACACTGTGTGTTCACAGCGGTGTTCTTGAACACCTAAGACCTAGTGGATTTTTGAAATTTAAAAACCAATGGGTGAGAAAAGAAAGAACTCACAGCAAGGTTGGGTGACCATGTTAGTTTGCCTGGGTGAAATAAGGCCTCTGTGAGAGCTGTACTTTATGGAGCTACAGTAAGGAACAGCTGACTGTAACAAATCTGTGCAAAAGGCTGGCTGCCTTCCTGTTGCTAATTAAAAGCACTACTCCAAATTAAGCCAACTGGTGGGCTAGATGTCAACGAAGAATATTAATAGTGGAATTGTTTTCCACTTACTGTCTCTCCAGACATACAAAAGTCATCGAGCCTCCTTGGAGCATTGGCGGGTTACTAAGTAGTCCTTCTGGAATGTTCCCAGGTGAAGCAGCAGGCATGTAAACAATGAAGCCTTTCTCCTCCAGGGTCATTTCAAGCAGTTCTGTGTAATGCATAACTGTTCCCGCTTTCATCTGCAGAGCATCTCAGACAAAGTGTTACAAAATCTATCTGAAAGAGTGAGAACAAGGAAGAAACAATATTGAAATACTCCAAAAGATCTTAAAAATCACTAACCTGAACTAGGGAGATGGCTCAGCTGGTAAACTGCTTGCCACAAAGGGAAGTGTAGATCTGGATCCCCAGAGTCCATGTAGATGTCAGGTGAATGTGGCAGCCCATCTATAAACCCAAAGCTCAGGGTGTGGAGACAAGGGATTTCTGGAGCAAAATGCCAAACTGATAGTCTGCCAGACTGCCCAAAATAGTGGACACTGGTTCATTAAGTCATAAGTAACCTTCCTTCATGGGAGTTTTCGAAACTCCTGGCACAATCTGTAAGGGCTGGATTTGTAGATAAATACTGCTTAAATTTGGTTTTACCATGGATTGCTTTAATTTTTCCACCTCTGGTAATTAAAAGTTTTGTTGAGTACATTAGTCTGGGCTGGCATCTGTCGTCTATTAGAGTCTAAAGCATATCTCTCCAGGCCCTTCTGGCTTTTAGAGCCTCCGTTGAGAAGACAGAATGAATCTGCAGTCAGCTTACCTGTTTTCCTGGCAGGAGTGATCTGTGGGTTAGCAGGGAGAGTCTGYTGGAGTTGGAGATTCAGATAAAGCAATGGGTGGCTAGAGAGGAATTGGCAGGGAAAGTTCTGTGGGGTCCACAGGGGATGTGAGCAGGGGCAGGGAAGACTGCTTCAGAGTTCTGAGTGAGAGGGGGGATTGAGTTTCAAGGGAAGGAGAGGGTGGAGAAGGTCTTCAGTTGCCTTACCTGTTTCCCTGTCCTGCCCAGCTGCTGGCATTAGAGGCCTGGATGCTGGCATGAGTTGGRGAAAGGGAGGTTGGAGGAGAAGATGGTCCTGATCTGTTGGGGATGAGGTCAGAGAGGAAAGGGAGCTGCAGCAGTCCTTCAGTTCAGCTACAGAGCTGGGGATGAGAGACCTGGGCATTGGATCTGGAGGAGCAAAAGAAGAGGTGCAGCTCTGGAGTCAGCCTACCCGCTTCCCTGGAAGGAATGCAGATCACAACTTTCAAAGTCAATATCTCAGACATTTCTATGTCAAATTCCTCTCTTTGTGACCTCTCAGGCCATGAACAGTAGTCACCCACCCACCCACCTTTAACTCTGAAACTCTGCTCTGCCCTTCTGCACCTCTCTGATCTGTCCCTCCAACTTCCAGGACTCAGATGAAATCACTGAGCACAGTTCCCTATCAGGGGCAGGAGGTGGACAGACAGTGGCCACCTTCCCCCTCTAAAGTAAAGGGATCTGGAGACCCTTGTAAAGGTGAACTTTTAGTCACCAACAGAAGTTTATTACAAAAATTGAATCTGGGTTTCAAAATTCTTTCTGAGATATACAAGAAAATGAACACGGAAACGAAATTTCATTAAAATCGCTTGCTGGGGCCAAGGAAGCAGCTGGGTTTGTAGAGTCCTCGCCTAGCATGCAGAAAGTCCTGGCTTCAAGTGTCAACACCACATATATTGTACATGGACATGGCTAAGACATGCTTGTAAACCTACTACTGCAGAGGTAGAGGCAGGAGGATCAGAAATTCAAGGTCGCCGAGAGTCGATTCAAAGCCAGTCTGGGCTACATAAGACCATCTCAAAACCAAACACACCCTGGCCTATCATAAAACAACAAAGTCCAGGTGGTTTCTCTACTTAAACAAGACTTGGAAAGCATCTGCTTTTCATTGGGGTTAGTAGCCAATCATTAGTATTTCAATTTCTCAGCTTCTGGAGAAAAGGTATCAAACAGTATTTAGTTATACCCTTTCTTTCCCCTTTGGCTTAGAGGCTCTGTCTCTGACATACTCAGAAGCAGCTTGGGAAATGAGTAAAGACTGATCAACTCACATTTACCTTAACACGGACCTTAAATATATTTTTGCCTAGTTATACTTTGACCAAAGAAGAAAATCACAGATCAGTTTGAATGTAGAAAACATTCCCCTTTAGCCTTGGTGAAAGTGTTCATTCTTAATTCAAAGCAATTAACTCAGAAAAAAGGTCTAATTTTATTTTTAATTCAAATGCACATATTAATACATATCCCCTCCCTAGTCCTCTCACTTCTGGTATTTTCCTAGGCACCTCATTTCTAGTAGAAATATTGTCATCAAGATGAGCACAAGGGACCTGGATGTGTCTTGATTAAAGGTGTTTAAATATTACAGTATTTCAAATAGTCCCTTCGAATGCCCCAAATATCTGTCCTCCCACTAGGACCCCCATAGTACATTCTAGAAGGAGGAGTGTGTGCCCTCCTTTGGAGAGAAGCCTTGGGGAGTCTCCTGGACAGAGTGGTGTGAGGCAGTTATCAGCAGGCAAAGCTCCTGGAGGTGGGATTCCCCCTCAGGAAAATTACAGACTAAGGGCCTAGAAGTCAGTTCCCTCCACATACCCCAGAGAGATCCAGCAGGAAGATGACCAGCTGCTATGGCCTACCTAGAGACTTAGAGATGCCACGAGTGGATCATCTTGAGTGAGTTATATTGTATTGAGACCTCAACATTTCTTTATTCTCTTCCATCTCAAACACATCCCTTCATTTGTTTCCACAGAGATCACCCCAGATGGGGAGCCTCCAACACAGCCCTAGCAAGATGGCTGCCTCCTGTCTATGAAGATGGCTTCAGTCAGCCCAGAGGCTGGAACCCTAATTTCTTATACCACGGCTTCCCGCTGCCCCCGGTTGGTACTCATTTAGAACCTACTTCAACAGGACAAGAACAGGTTTCCCATAATGCTAACATACTCCCCATAGCCTTGGGTGGGTAATGGGTGACTGTTGGAATTATGCAAACATCCCCTTGTTTCCCAAACTCCCTAAAGATTTGGAGCCCTGAGGTATAACAGATGAGGTTCTGAAGATTAACCACACTCAGCCAGTGAGAACAACTGAGATTTAAAATCACTGTCATCTAATTTTATACCTCTCCTCTTGCTAAGCACTTTAATATTCTTAAATAAATTCTTCTATTCATCAGGTGGAAGACAAGGTGCAGCAATGACATGCATTCATTAACGAATTCACTCATGTGCAGATGCTTGCTGCTGTTTTTCTATCAGAGGCAGATGGGAGGTGCATTCATTCTCTACTTGTCCTTTGGTCCAACATTTGCCATTGGGTTCATTGACCATCAAAATATGGTCCATTTTGGCCCCAGTTTGACTCTTCACAATCAGTGGATATCTCAACATTTGTTTCTATGCCACATTCCACAACAGAATTTTCAAAATGTATGATAGATAGCAGGTACTCAGCTCAGAACAGATAAAGCCAGTACTGGAAGTAAGGAGCTGACAMCTTTGCCATCACAGAGCTCTCCAACAGAGAGTCACCCCCTGTGCATAGGCAGTTTTTCAGGCATCTTTTTAGTGAGTGAGTCAAGTGTTTCTGGTAGTTGGTAAGGACCAGCAGGTGGGGTTGGGTACCAAAGTTCACTGAGAAAGCACTCATGTCTACCCTTAACTTCCCCCAGATGTTTCTCTTCCTATTGTATATTCGACACTGGACCAGTTCAAATCCTCAGTTCTTTTGAGCTCCATGCTGATACTGAGATTGTACAAATTTGTATTTTTTTTAATTTTCTATATTCTTTGTTTACATTCCAAATGCTTTCCCCTTTCCCAGTTCCCCCTCACCATATGTCCCATAAGTCCTCTTCCCTCCGCCCATTCCTCAATCACCCCCCCCACCATTTCTCTGTTCTGATACTCTCCTACAAAACTGGATCCAAAATTTGTATTTGTTTATATAGTATTATCATTTACAAGAATCAGCACTTAAGTATGTTTACATGTAGCCTTTTCAATTCTTGATTTTATTCTTATTTTTCATTTCTTGATTTTATTTTTTTTCTTGACTTTATTCTAACATTAATACAATTTTAGTAGGTATATTAATACATATTTTAAATCTTCAGTTCTGAAGGCCAAAAATCTAAAGTGCCTAAAGTCAAGGTGTCGCAGGACTGTGTCCTTTTAGAGGTTCTTGGGGTGATCCCACTCCTTGACTTTCCTCATTTGTTTGTGATTGGGGTGCTGAGCTTCAAGCCCAATGTTTACACATGCAACACAAGACAGATGCTTTTACTATGGACTATCTCTTAAGCCTCGTCTTTCCTAACTTCTAAAGGCTATGCTATGGCCTATGCTGTGGCTCCTCCAACAAAGTCTACAAGGTAGAATCTATCCATGTCTTCCACCTCAAGTCACAACTCTCTAACAGTGGTCAAGAAGGCTCTCAACAATTAAAGACCCATGTGACCAGACTGAATATACTTGGAAACCTAGAATAATCTCTGCATCCAAGCCTAAATGTGTCTGTTTTCCATCTCAGCTCTTCCCATTATAGCCACAGAAACAGGTCTTTCCAAGGCTCTCCAGAGCTGTGAACAGAGCCTCACCATGAATTTAAGACCCCAAGGTCTCCGTTATTGGCCACAGCGTAGTCTAACTACACCACTGCAAGCTATTCTCTTTACCCAGGTGCGGGAGGTGACAAGACACCTCATTCAAGTTTCAAATGAGGCTGTGACCGAAGATGACCAGTACTCTGATTTTCTGCCAGTGTGGGGACAGTACATCGATCATGACATTGCTCTCACACCACAGAGCACCAGCATGGCAGCCTTCTGGGGAGGCGTCGATTGCCAGATGACCTGTGAGAACCAAAATCCCTGCTTCCCCATACAGGTAAGTTCCCTCAACTCTTCATTGATTATGAAATGGCATATGACTTTTAAAACATTAAACAGAAAAGCTTGAAATAAAATGTGAAGTCTCCTTCCCATGCTCTGTCCCCAAAAGCTTCACACACACACACACACACACACACACACACACACACACACACATGCTCGCTCCTTGGACATTCAATGCACTCCTGTTTACAATACTATTTTATGTGTGCGATTTATCCCATAACTCCCAGACCATGCCTTGTACATGTTCTGAACCAGAGATTGTCACTCAGCAATAAGTATTACCCCTTGCCCATCACCTAATCAAACACGAGTTTATTTTATAATTTAAGATTCTAAAAGGACCCAAGAGATGGAAGTAACATCTAGTCTCCCCTTTGCCACAGCTTCCCTCAAACTCCTCAGGGAGCACTGCATGCCTGCCTTTCTACCGCTCCTCAGCCGCCTGTGGCACTGGGGACCACGGAGCGCTCATTGGCAATCTGTCTGCAGCCAATCCGAGGCAGCAGATGAATGGCTTGACCTCCTTCCTTGATGCTTCCACTGTGTACGGCAGCTCCCCTGGCATTGAGAAGCAACTGCGCAACTGGAGTAGCTCCGAAGGGCTGCTGCGTGTCAACACTCTCCACCTAGACAATGGTCGTGCCTATCTGCCCTTCGCATCCGCATCAGCCGCCTGCGCTCCTGAGCCTGGTGCCCCACGCGCCAACCGTACGCCCTGCTTTCTGGCTGGCGATGGTCGCGCCAGCGAGGTCCCTGCCCTGGCAGCCGTGCACACCTTGTGGCTGCGCGAGCACAACCGCCTGGCTGCGACCTTCAAGGCCATCAACACGCACTGGAGCGCCAACACTGCCTACCAGGAGGCACGCAAGGTGGTGGGGGCACTGCACCAGGTATGTGCCTCCGTGCAGGGGCAGTACAGACAGAAAAAAGTGGATGCTCCTAAGATGTGTCCGAAAGGCCAGTGTGAGCGTGCCCCAGGGGTGTGGTAGATAGGGTCACCGCAGGCTCACCAGTAGCTTCCATTAGGACCAGCACGGGCTTTTTTTAGTTTCTGGCAGGATCACCTTGGGATATTCCAGTGGGTACTTCCAAAGCACAAGTTTATGTGAGCAAAGCGTTCTTACTACTAGGAGGCTTCTTGTGGCTTTGTTATTCAAGCACTGGGTCATCTATAGTGACCATAAGCCACAGACCTCCTGCACTCACAGCCATACTCGGCAGTAGTCCCGTCCGTGGCTGCTGCCTGGAACTTGGAACTCACAGAGCCAAGTAGATTATAGCTCCACTACTCTTAGTAGCAGCCTTGTGAGGTAGGTATGTAACTGGATTCTGCCTTATTTGTGGTTTTGGTAATAATGAAGTTCCTAATCATTCTATCACGTTAAACCAACGTTAGTTTTCAGATCTTTATATTTTGATTCTCTTTAAAAATCAAAGGATCTTAAATGGAGATTCCCATTGGTTTTCCAATCCGTTGGGCAAGAGAAAAAAAACATACTAAAAATCAAGGCAGTACTGACTTCACAGACCCCCTGGGTTGTGACGGAGGATTGATTCACTTTATACTAACCTTCTTCCCATGTCATTTAGAACAGGCTCTGTGCTGGGCACTTGGCATCATGCCTGTGTCCTCACAGAAGACCCTGTGGATCTTGCCTAGCAAAATAGGAAGTGAGCAACGTCCTCCTGTTACATTGTTGCAGGGGGCATCCTGGAGTCGCTGACCTACCATGGGCTCAGGCACCTGAGGACCAGGCATTAGTCTTTGTGTTGCTGGGAGTGAGGAGAATACGAGCATCCAGAGGGCACGAAGCCAGGCAGCGCTCAGGGCTGGACCGTCTTTACCAACCACACAGTAGTCAAACACTCCAGGGCCGCACACACATCACTGCACACTGGGCGTCTGTCAGCTCTGGTTAAGGGGTCCTATGCACGGTATATACTGTATCCGAGTTCAGTATTTGTGTGCTTTGTGGGTCTGCGTGCCATTTGTCATGTGAGTTTAAATGACTCTGTGTATCTACTCTACGTGTATGTTTCCATAGTGATTGTATGTGTGTGCATCCATTTATATTCCTATGACTGTATGTGCCTATTCTGTGCTGGGTTAGATAAGAAGGTAGAAATGAGGCGTATGAAACTTTGAAACTGAGGCTCATCGTAAACTCTTGAGTGCAAAGTGCTTCACTGAGCAGCTCTAACTTTGATTGGCAGGCATATGCAAACAGATACTTTCTGTTATTTTAATCACYGTGGGTACCCTTAGCAGAACCTCACATCGGTATCTGTGAGGAGGGTAGAACCAAAACAGTTTTGCATGGTAGCTTTCTAACATAATCACAGCCTCAAAGCCCTGCCATTTTCAGAGAGCTGGCCAGACACTGACTTCTTTGTGCAGAGTGGGGTGTCAGTCCCTGGCAGCCAGAGCCCCCATCCC
>BDUI01004725.1:9837-25870 GCA_002335545.1 Apodemus speciosus
TGTGTCTGACGTTTACCTCCATGCTAGCAATGAGGGCTGCACGTTCATTCTTTGGCGCGCTTCCTGCAAACTTTTTAGGGCAACTGTAACTCTTCCCACTATAGAGTCAAGGAAATGGAAGCTTGAAAACTGGCCACAAACTGGCTGAGGCGAGGATGGGAACCCAGACCTACCTGATAGCAGAGCTTAGCTGGAGACTGTAGTATATGAACCCACAAGACCTCCCTTGACTCCAGAACAGTGAATGAGTCCCAGTGGCCGGAAGGCAACATAGCACAATTTTGGCTCCAAATGCAGAGAAGGCCAGCAGGCTCTGCTGGACAGGTCRGGTCTTCAGTTATCACTTTCTAGGAAGGCCATCTTACTCAACAAGACAGGTATCCCTTTGCATAAATAGGATAACAGTGCCAGTCTCACTGGACTATTGTGAAGATTACCTGAGATAATAAAACAACTCAGTGCTTAACGGATACCTAAAATGCCAGACTTGGTTGGTTTGGTTTGGTTTGGTTTGGTTTGGTTTGGTTTGGTTTGGTTTGGTTTGCTGGACATGGTGGCCTTTAATCCCAGTACTTGGGAAAGAAGAAGCAGTAGGATCTCTCTATGAGTTCAAGACTAGCTTGGCCTATACAGCAAGTTCCAGGCCAACCAAAGCTATGTAGTGACACCCTAGCTCAAAACAAAACAAACAAATAAAACTTTAAAATATCAAGTGGAGATTTTTAATTTTAAGGTCTGTCCAGCACTGTGGAGTTAAAAGGAAATCCACATACCCTGGTCTCTGAGGTCAGAACACAGTCTGAGTCCTGAAGAAAAGCAAGAGTCAGAAAGAATGAGCAAAGGAAAGCGGGCTTCCAAGGAGACGGAAAGCTTTGGCAATTGGCCTTAAATGTGACAAGCCAAGTTCCACTGGCGAATCCACTCCTTAGTAGACCATTCCAGGGACCCAACACTCCAAGTCTGAAGTAAAAATACTCTCCTGTTACACAAAAACCTCCCAGCTAAGACTCACAGGCCCTGGAAGGTGCTCTGTTGCTTCAGRCTCAGACCCTAGCACCGAAGGGGTTAGTGGTAGGATTTGTTTAGAGGAAAAGGGAGGACAGCTAAGAGAAGACAGCCACAACCACCTGAGGACCACACGGAGAAAAGGAACTAAGATTCAAGATCCTTCATCAGAGCTCATCATCCTCTCTTCCATGGGCTCACTCACATCCCCACCCTTCATCCATCTCCAAGAGCGGATCTGGGAGCAGAAGAATTTGAAGTAGTGTCGGTGAGTCAAGAAATAGACCCAATGACTCCGAGTCTCAACAACTCTTGAACAATGAGAATGCCCATCCACACCAGGCCTACTACCTCGGGCTTAGGCAGCCTAAAATAGCTGGGTCAGGATTGAGGCGGCTTCAACAAAATAGCCAGGGATCTGTCAGCTGGTCAATCCCACAGSTCCATTCTACCCATGCACATGATCCATGCTTGCTTTAGGCACAGAGTCCCCTGCCCCTTAGACTTCATCTCTCAAGTCATAAACCCCTCCAAAGTTCAAGCTAAACTAACTGAAGATTAGTTGCCCTGGGATTCTCAAGTCTAGTAAAGTGGTCTTAATCTGGAACCTTGGGAGTCATATTTGGTGATCTTTAGGTGAAAGCCAGGCACTCTTAAGTTTTTAACAAGCTCCTCCAAGTGGCTCAGAAGCACATAAAGCAGGAGGATTTCATCTCCCTCTGTCAAGGACAGAGCAGAAATGACATTCAGCAGGAGAACGGCCACACTAGTTCTTACACTATTGAAATAGCTCTGTGCTAATAAGTGTGTTACAGACACTCAAAGCTTTCTGCAACCTCACCACACCCCACACCCCACACCCAGATTTTAATCCAAATCCTCTCCTCCACTCCATCACCCAGCAGCTAACNGGTGTCATTGGGAATAAATCACACAAGGACATTTTGCTTAAAATAGAGCAATCGTAAATGATCAAGCTGCCCGCCAGAGTTATGTCCTAGACCAGAGCAGAAACAAAATGTTCCCAGGAGGCCCTCAGTCCACTGATCTAACACTTTGACAAATAGAAAACAGCAGAGGTGGGAGTCAGGGTATCCCTTCAAATCAAACACCAGGAGAGGGGGAGATGGAAACAGGCCGGCCGACAGAGAGGGCACCCATCRGTCACTTTGGAGCAGGCTTTAGGAGAAGTGATAGGGACACCCTGGTTAACAGGAGGCAAAAATACAGATGGCCCTCACAGTGTAGGATGTAAGACTACCCTCACAGGAGTAGTCTTGATGTTTCTAGATTGGGGGCTTCTTTTGATGCTTCCCCCTTTTAATTATTAAATGTTACATACATATGAAATATACTTAMCCAGTGCTATGATTATATAAGATCGTAAAAATAACCATATCTAGCACACGTCTTTTTAAAGAACAATAATTGCCAATGCTATTGGGGTCCCACTATGTGCCTCTCCCCTAYTCTATCCCTCCCAACCACAGTCCTGAAATCTCATGCTTCTCTTTGCCTAGTAATGTTCCCACACGCGGGCTCTATGGAATTCTCAGCTCTCCTGGTAGGGATGCTCAGGACACAGTCAAGTGACCGCTGCAGTGCCATGCTGTAAACATTCTGAGGATTTGCATCCCCACCTGGATCCTGCCCCTGGGATTCCAAGGTTTTGATTTACCGCTGGGAACAGATGAACTGACATGTCTAGTTTTGACATGACGCTGGATATGGTGATTTTTCAAAGACTCTTCCAAGAACAGCTGTTGGTTGCTTCTAAGTTGAGGCCATGCCCAGACTGTTTGAGGATGGGATTTTTTTGGCATCTCCTTCCTGAGCCTTTGCCTAACACCTCTCAATAGCCAACTATGAAAACCAAAACAGCTTGTTGGAATCTGAAACTAAAAGTGCCCTGGTGGTGGTGCCACTGAGATGATGCAGATGAGGACAAGACGATGCTGCAGATGGCGACAAAGACGATGCTGCTGAGTTCCATGATGACCGTGGCGAGGACAGATCCCCATAAGAACCCTGTGAAGCATGCAGAGAACATCCATTTTGGTCCCAAACRGCAGATTAGAACACTGAGACTCAGAATCATGTGGTTCTTTGTGTAAGGTCACAAAATCAGTTGGATGTGGAATAGAAATTAAAAAACAAAAAAACCAAGCGAACAAAAATAGCATCTCATGAGGAAATTTGATAATGCCATTTGCTTAGCTCCGATGACATACCAAGGGCTTTGTGTGTTTCATGAATTCCCTTTAAACCTRCCCTACCTGATGRGAGGTGTTGCTTTGTTTGATATACCATTGTTGAGAGAGGAATTAAGGCTCAGCGCTCARATGACTTGTTCAAGGCCACAAGAACTGTAATCCGTAACTCTAAACCCAAACCTCAGTCTTGAATCACAGCCTCCCCTTTCTTCAATGGCAGTTACAAGCATGCTTCTAATAAGGTTGAGGTTAGAAAGGAGAAACCAAGGGTCAGTGTTGCTAAGATCACGAGGATCGGGTTAAAAGGTACAATCTCAGCAGGTCAAGCCTTCCCAGAAAGAAAACAAACAAACAAACAAACAAACAAACAAACATAAAAAACAAAGATCTTGTCCAGGAGGCAGGAATGAGGTGTGGCAGTGGTGGAATACCACTAGCAGGAGTCTGGGATGAGAAAAAGTTAACAGAGGGTTCTGTGCGGAGTAATCCCAAAAACAAGCTCCGCCTTCTGTCCGAGCAGCCAACCACAGTGGAGCACACAGGAAGCAGGCTGGACCTCAAAGCACAAGGGTCATTTTGTGTTCCCCAAATCATCCTCTCCCTGATAGTATTCTGGTTTTGCCGGTCCTTGCTCTAGACAACATAAAGCAGATTCCCAGAACAAGAGGGATAGGATTTCCAAAGTAATCCTATTTTCATCTGTAGGAATAAGATGGTTCACGGAGGAGGCATCTCCCGGTGTTCTGARCTGGCGTTTATACAAAGTTCAAAGGCAGCTCCCGCAGATGCAAGCTGGTTATGCAAACAGCGTCACCGCTGACAGACGCGAACCGCAGCCTGCTAAGGACAGAGAGGATGTCAGCCAGTGCTCCAGCAGAAAGCAAGGGGCATTCGCAGAGGCTTTGTTCTGCAGAGTGTGCAGTTTGTGTGGACACCTTGGAACCAGTGCTAGCTTGACTGACGGACTTAACGGGAGCCACTGTGACGTCCGGGGTTTGACGGCCATAGATCACGCTGGTGCTGCTTGTCCAGAGGCATCCTAAGAGTCTTCCCATGAAAATAAAGACGCCTGGACCACATGAGGGGATTGTCAAAGCTATTTCTTGGCATTCAGGAGGCTTGCACAAATAAGCCCACGGGAAGCCTTAGGAGACAGCTATAAAATGCAAGTGTAGAGTTCTGCCCTTGAATGGCCTGGTGGGGATTAAGTAAGGTAATGGGCCTAATGTCATTAGCACTGTGCCCAACACACAGAAAGCACTCTGTAATGCTGACACTATTATCCACATGCACTCTCTCATCTAATCCTCAGAAACATCCCATGAGTTAAGCGCCACTCTCCCTCCTCACAGATCAAACAACTGAAGGGGATAAACCATTCGTTCATCTAAGGTCACAGTTAGGAAGCAGCAGGCGACCTTGTTTTACCTCTCAGATAAGCTGGTGAATACAGGAGGCTCGCTGTAATAAATAGGACAGTTATCCTGAAATGAGTTTTACGCCATCGCCATCAACAGTCCTTTGCAGCTATCTCTGCCCCATCCCCACCTCATCTGATGGAGGGTTAATGTCTAGGACAGCCGTCTGTAACCCCGAATCCAGCTAGTATTTTCACTGGTGTTATCTGCCCTAGGGACTTGCAGCTTTATAGCGTWGACAAGACTTATGAAATGTCCGTTCTGATTTGCAAATAGGTCTGATAGGACAAGCTTCCAGCTGGCTAATGATTTTAATAGCAACTGGTCTTTGGTGCCAAGAAACAGAAATCAAATGTCTCTGACACATGACATAGCTCAGAAAACGCATGCGCTCATTAGTTAACCGTGCCAGGGCTATCATCACAGCCTACTGGAGCCAGACCGAAGTTATCATCATAAGCTACTTGGAGCCGGAACACTTGCTTCCTAGGTAAACACCAATGTTATTTCTGCCGCCTGTTTTTCATTCAACCATACTAACTGATCACCTACTATATGCCAGGGATTGTGGTATGGGGTTAGGACAGCACAGTGAGCAAGTCAGGCTAGCTCTCCACATCCATGAAGGGAGCAAACAGTGAACACGCACAACTGTTAACAGGACAGAGGTCAAGAAGGAAGCAGAGAAGTGTCCCAGGGGATGGCCGAGAAGCATGAACATCACTGCCAGGAATGTCCCCCAAGAAGGTGACATTTTAATTGAAACATGAGGGCTAGGAAGGAACCAGACATACATCAAGAGTAGCTCACAGTGCCGGGAGGCTCACGGGCTGGGTTCCACTGACCATCCTCCGTTCAGCAAGCACCTTTGAGCATACAATAAAGATTTCTATTTTTCTTTTCTTTGAGACAGGGTCTCTCTATGTAGCCCAGGATGTCCTGTCCTAGAACTCTCTGTATAGACCATGCTGGCCTTGAACTCACAGAGATCAGCCTGACTCTCCCTGCTGAGTGCTGGGATTAAAGGCGTGCGCCGCCGCCACCACCGCCTGACTTCAGTAATTACATCTTGAAAAGACACTGGGAAAGAAGACGGTTCTCTTTCCTGACAAAGAGGCCTTTGTAGAAAAAACGGACTCTAGTGACCCTCTTTAGTTACCATGGCAACACAAAAGTTGTTTCCCTTTTCTTCACCTCATCTCCATCCTACTGTAGTCTCCACATCTAAAAATGAAGGGTGTGGCTCAGGCATCAGAATTCCAGAACTTTGAGGTCTTAGGTGCTCATTTCCCAAAGGAACCCACTCTCCAGGCTCTCTCTTTAAGGCAATGGCTGCACAGCTCTGTTTGGGGTTCAGAGGCTGTGAGATGGTGATTTAGAATTGGGCAGACAGGCAGAAGTATCGTCTCTTTCATCATCAGGATAAATTACTGACGTTCCACATCTACGAGTGCGCTCAGAAAATACCCGTGATGAGTCTCTACCCTCCCAGAAATTCTGCTCCTCCTCCTCCTCCTCCTCCTGCTCCTCCTGCTCCTCCTTTTCCTCTTCCTTCTCCTCCCCCTCTCTTTCCCCAGGTTCTTTGGCATTGTTTATGAGAGCTAGGGCTATAGAGCTGGGAAACCCAGACTGTATTCAAAGTATGACTTGCTGTGTGACTTCAGGCAGCCACTTTACCTCTCTGGCAATTCTCTCATCAATGTAATGGGATTAATAATGCAGAATACATATACACGTACACACATACGAGAGAGAGAGAGAGAGAGAGAGAGAGAGAGAGAGAGAGAGAGAGAGAGAGATAGCTGTTATTATTTCTGTTTTATAAATTAAAATGTGATTTTAAGGAAGCTAACACAGGATTTTTTTTTTAATGGCGAAAGGGTCTCTGGTTATGCATATAACAAGGAGCCACCACATAGTGGTTTGTTCCCATGTATCAGATTTGACATTCTTTAATCAAGAAGCAGGATCACAATCCTGAGTAGCCTCCAAGGAGTCACTTGCAAGTATAATAATATCTTTGAGCCGATTGTTCTAGAAGCCCTGCTTTGGGCCGTGCGGTGTGGACTTTACTTGTGTTGACTGGGTAAGACTGTCCCCCACAGCTGAGTACTGTCACAATCTCCATGTCACCAATAGTGAATCTTAGGACCACAGAGATTGATACCCACAGGGTCACAAGTGACTGATGATGTTTAGGGGGAATGAAAAGCAATCTGAATCCAGTGTGGCTGCTAACTGCTCACCACCTCATCTCAATGCTCCTGAACACCCAGGAAGAAAAGAACTACTACCTGCCTAGTCCTGGGAGCCCCGGCCTGCAGCACTAACAAGGGTAGCTTTGCAGTCCTTCCTGGCTTTAGCCTAGGAATATGCACATTACCTATATTAATGGGGTTTTCAGGTACCTATTAAGATGTCAATTGCTCTCAGCATTGGGATTCTTTCTACATCACCTGGTACAACCTGGAATGTCAGATTAATGTGGCAGTGGCCTTCCCTTGACAGTCCCTTCTTATGGCTTCCCGGGCCCTGCACTATCCCTCAGAAGCACTACATCRCAATCAATATTGTTAAAAAGGCAAACAAAACCAACACAGTTTTCACGGGATGCGCACACAGTGATCTCGAGTAACCTTGCCTTCCTCTCAAGAGGGACCTTTCTTCCCTCAGATGACACCAGGAGTGATGTGCAGATTACAGTGAACATTTTCTGGCTTGAGAGCAGGCTAGCCCTACACTGTCAAAAGTCCAGCATGGGTGCAGGGTCCAACCACCTTAGAGGCAGGATGTACCTGAGACAGACTGAGTTCTTCCATAAGAGCTAAACTTTGCCTGGNGACAACTCCTGTGTGACTCAGTGACAGTGGTACAGAATTCAGCTGGGGACGCTCAGACTTTATTCTCACACCTGCTTCTTCTGCTGAATGTAAAGCAGCCACCTGGCACGTCTGGTGCTCTGGTCGCCATTGTGCTCAGTGGAGATGTTTGCTGATGAGGAAGGGCTCCATTGAGCATGCTCAGTGAGAACTCCAAGCCGCTTGGGTTTGAACCAGATGGCCGTTTGGAGCTTGGGCTTGGGCTACCTTAGTCCCTCCAGTCTCTGGAGTCACGGATTATAGTTCTCTAGAGAGAAGGGATTGGGTAAGAATCCCAAATTTAAATGTGGTAAGAGTGCCCGCAAACTTGGCTTTCAACATCTGTCCTTGCTACGTCTTCCACAATTAAGCCAAACTAGCCCGTTATGCCAAATTAGCCCGTTCGATCAACATGAGCCCTGAATCTTAGTCAAGCTTTAGGTAAAAGTAGGCAGGGATGTGGAAAACAACTTACTTCTTGCTTTGCTGGGTTTTCATGGAAACTCGTGGACGAACCAAGGCTGGGTGTGTGAGAAGACAAGTCAGACTGTCTTTGCAGTTCTGCCCTTTCCTCCTTGGCATGGTGAGTTTAGACTCCGTTTGCCCTACGACATTTGTTTCGTTTTGTTTTTCAATGGCCCTGTTTTCCTCTGTTGCATGCCCTGGCGGCAGTCCTAGGTACCAGCTGATTCCTACTGTGCTCCTTCAGGCCACTTGCCCTCTCTGCATAAGAGGACAGCAGAGGGGATATGGTGGCACTTTTTCCTAAAGGAAAAGTCTCAAAGGACTAGGCAGCAGAGGAAGAGCTGAGCAGAGCCCAGTTGCTTACATGAGGATGGCTAAGACGCGGGTCGGGTTTGGTATTCAAAATGAAACGCTTCAGGCCTCGGGGAAATTCTAGGAGCTCATGAATTTTAACTTATTTCCAAAATAATTTCAGGCTTACATAAATGTTTTCTAAAAATGTACAAAATATTTCCATGCACCCTGACAGTAGGTTCCCCAAACATTAACATTTTACTGTGCTGGTTTTGATTCTTTTTTCTTCCCCTGAACTATTGGTGAGGAGGTTGGGGAACAAGTGGTAAGTGGTGGTTGAACATTTCAGAGTTCATTTCCCAGAGACAAGGGTGTGCTCACACACAACCTCAACTCAACTGGGGAAACCAGGACATGGGCCTCACATGGTACTATTTACTAGTCTAAAGAGCTTATTCAGTTGGTATACTAGGTTTCTTTCCCAATTGTCCTATTTTTCTATATAGAATTTAAAAAAAAAAAAAAAAACTCTTGTTCCGATCCCTTCCAGATCCAAGTATGGAGGACGATTGCCATAACTTTATAGTCTCTTTCAATCTGTTACAGCTCAAGATTGTATTGGTATTTTGGAAAATACCATTTCTTTCATAGGATGTCTCTCATTAGGGATTTGTCTTTTATGTCCTTAACATTAGACACAATCATCACTTTGGATTGCAATAGGCTAATCCATTCCCTCCCTTTAAAAACATTGCTAAGAATGCTGTTTTTAAAAGAGACACAGTACCCTGACTATCAGAGATGACGATGGAGTACATTTGTTATCTTAAAGTTGGAAAATCCTAATTTGACATTGAAGCATCCTGCTCAGTCTTCCAACCAGTTCTGCTTCTGAAAAAGAGTGAGCACCAGCCAAAGTGTGATTAGGGGAAGGGGTGGACTTTCACAGAAAGTTTCCTTCAATGTGATGCTAGCCCCTGCAGCAGCTGTGAGCCACCTATACTACCACAATACATTTGGGAGACATTTTAATTTTATAAGTGGTATACTGAAGAGCTGAATGGACCAGCTGCCCACATAAAAATTAGGGAATAATCTAAGTTAGTTACCAGGAATCAGTGACCCTATTTCTATAGAGCCTTGTCTTTCTGGCCCATTGTCTACATCTCCTGCTTTGCCAGAAACAAAGATGGCTTCCTACTCTCAACCATGTAAACAACAGAAATTTGCACCACATTTTTACACTTGCTGTTGTTTTGTTTGTTGTTTTGTTTTATTGTGTTGTTTCTGGAAACTTTCTATGGCTTGAATGAAGGGTTTCATGAGGATTTAGCTCATCCTTTGAACCTAGTTATCCAGTAAACCAAAGTAACACACCAGATGAAAAATCCTTTCATCCTTACACAATCTAATAGCTTAGAAAAATCTCTCTACTTTTTAAAGTGTTCGTGTCTGGACTCAGTTCCATTATACAGATTATAAGTAGTCATGGTCAAAAGGCAGTGGGGCAACAGTAAAGGGGAATGTTTGAATATTATAATAAAGTCAGCCGTGATTTAGCCTGTAATAGATTTCTTACTATGAAAGTCTGAATTCCATCTAAAATCGTTGCTTCTTATTTCTGCATTTGATCAGGCAGAATGGTATCATTTAAGAAGGAAATGAACCAAGAGAATAGACTGGTAGAAATATTAATTCCTCTGCAGAAATTTAAACAGAARTACTATAGACTCTTCTATCTTTGCTTACCTTTTTAAAAATGTAGGGTTTATAAGACCAAAGGATATTTTGAGTTAATGTTTGTAAATAATGTTCATAACAGGGTGTTATACAAAAGTCATTATGAAATATGAAATACATTCTAGCTGTATAAAATATGTAAACATACAAATGATTGCATGGGAAAATGGACACTCAAGGACATCCAAACTTTTCATATTTTCATTCCAAAAAAAAACTATTCCAGGAATGCAGCTGATGTCCTTAGCTTATTATTGAAGAGTGTCGATGAGCTTTCTGCTGGCTTGTGTCCTGGGTTTGTGANTATTGGTATTTTGGAAAATACCATTTCTTTCATAGGATGTCTCTCATTAGGGATTTGTCTTTTATGTCCTTAACATTAGACACAATCATCACTTTGGATTGCAATAGGCTAATCCATTCCCTCCCTTTAAAAACATTGCTAAGAATGCTGTTTTTAAAAGAGACACAGTACCCTGACTATCAGAGATGACGATGGAGTACATTTGTTATCTTAAAGTTGGAAAATCCTAATTTGACATTGAAGCATCCTGCTCAGTCTTCCAACCAGTTCTGCTTCTGAAAAAGAGTGAGCACCAGCCAAAGTGTGATTAGGGGAAGGGGTGGACTTTCACAGAAAGTTTCCTTCAATGTGATGCTAGCCCCTGCAGCAGCTGTGAGCCACCTATACTACCACAATACATTTGGGAGACATTTTAATTTTATAAGTGGTATACTGAAGAGCTGAATGGACCAGCTGCCCACATAAAAATTAGGGAATAATCTAAGTTAGTTACCAGGAATCAGTGACCCTATTTCTATAGAGCCTTGTCTTTCTGGCCCATTGTCTACATCTCCTGCTTTGCCAGAAACAAAGATGGCTTCCTACTCTCAACCATGTAAACAACAGAAATTTGCACCACATTTTTACACTTGCTGTTGTTTTGTTTGTTGTTTTGTTTTATTGTGTTGTTTCTGGAAACTTTCTATGGCTTGAATGAAGGGTTTCATGAGGATTTAGCTCATCCTTTGAACCTAGTTATCCAGTAAACCAAAGTAACACACCAGATGAAAAATCCTTTCATCCTTACACAATCTAATAGCTTAGAAAAATCTCTCTACTTTTTAAAGTGTTCGTGTCTGGACTCAGTTCCATTATACAGATTATAAGTAGTCATGGTCAAAAGGCAGTGGGGCAACAGTAAAGGGGAATGTTTGAATATTATAATAAAGTCAGCCGTGATTTAGCCTGTAATAGATTTCTTACTATGAAAGTCTGAATTCCATCTAAAATCGTTGCTTCTTATTTCTGCATTTGATCAGGCAGAATGGTATCATTTAAGAAGGAAATGAACCAAGAGAATAGACTGGTAGAAATATTAATTCCTCTGCAGAAATTTAAACAGAARTACTATAGACTCTTCTATCTTTGCTTACCTTTTTAAAAATGTAGGGTTTATAAGACCAAAGGATATTTTGAGTTAATGTTTGTAAATAATGTTCATAACAGGGTGTTATACAAAAGTCATTATGAAATATGAAATACATTCTAGCTGTATAAAATATGTAAACATACAAATGATTGCATGGGAAAATGGACACTCAAGGACATCCAAACTTTTCATATTTTCATTCCAAAAAAAAACTATTCCAGGAATGCAGCTGATGTCCTTAGCTTATTATTGAAGAGTGTCGATGAGCTTTCTGCTGGCTTGTGTCCTGGGTTTGTGAYGCGTGACATTCTGTACAGGTTCCTTTAAAACATCTCTTACTTATGTGCTGGTCTCACAGACCCAGAGGGAGCCATCAAAGCTTTGTTCCACAGTTTGCCTCCTGGTAAACCAGAAGGAATTTCTCTAATATGATAAGCAGGCCATGTCTTCACCGTTGGATAATTTTCAGATTTGTACCACAAATTTCAGTCTTGACAGATTACAGAGTTGGGAAGTTCTTGTCTTGTATTCTCTGGACACCTGACAGATGGGCAGAAGCCAACAGTAGCACCAGCCAATCTACATACACTATCCCCTAGGGCCATGCCAGGGTCTCTGTTCCATCCAGCTCACATAGCCGGTGGATGCCTTCGGCTGATGATGTTCGATATCAGCTATTATCTGTCAAATGCATGTTTGGCACAGGATGATGGTGCTCTTGGGTAGCACACATTTTTGTCAAGTTCCTTTTCTCGGCCTTGACATGTTCTTTTGGAGAAAATCATAACTTGTGGCCCGAAGTCATCTCCCTTCAGTCACAACTGTGTACTGTGTGAAGAACTGTCCTATAAATTCTTTGTGTGCTATGATCCTATGATAGACAGGTTTTCAGAGCCCAGAGTTTGACTTGCCTAGACCTGTGTCTGAAGAAACACTCTTTGCTCTTTACTGATTGGATGTGGGAAGGGGGCCCCTCCAAGAAAGGCCCACTCACACACACCCTTTATATCAGCAGAGAGGCAGACTGGGCCGGAGTCTTGTGCCTGAGCTGCCATCTTTGCTTCCCTCAGACAGGGCCCATTGTGTGAAAGGGCAGATTTACCTCCAGGCTCCCTTGCCAAGACTAAGTATTGTTGTCAGTTTGAGCCTGTGAAGCCTAATATGTGTTCTAGCACAAAACAATAAAAAGTTTATTTCAGTGAGAGGAGAGGCTCTTCATTCTGTGAAGGCTCCTTGCTCCAGTGTAGGGGAATGCCAGGACAGGGAAGAGCAGGGGAGATGGAAGGGTAGTGAGCAGGGGGAGGAGGGATGGGATGGGGGAATTAGAGGGGAAGCGAGGAAAGGGGATAACATTTGAAATGTAAATAAAGAAAATATCTAATAAAGTTTAAAAAAAAACAGGTTTATTTTCGTTTAACCATCTTTCTACCAGGCCTGGGTTTTTTTTTTTGTTGTTGTTGTTGGGTTCTTTTTGTTTGTTTTGTTTTTTCCTGTTGTTGGTTGATCACGGTTTAAACTTCAACGTGGAGTATTTAATTTTTTCCCAAGAGGTCCAGCTCCTAGCAACTTCTTTGAGCATCCGAAAAAGTGATTTTTTTTTTGTATGTGTGGAAATGATTAGGACAGAGACAGGGACAAGGAACACTGGCAGGGCTGACCATGTTGAATTCACCTCTGTAGAGAAAGAAACATGGGACCTCGAGAAGGTCACTTGCATTTCTGTGGCTCAGACCTCTTTTCTGAAGAAAGAAATGTTGAAGAAGAAATGTTGACACCTGGAGAGATGGCTCAGCCGTTAAAGCATTGGCTGCTCTTACAGCGGACCCAGGTTCATTTCCCAGTACTCGCATGATGGCTCACAACCATCTGTAATTCCGTTTCCAGGGGATCTGATGCCTTCTTCTAGTCTCTGTGGGCATCAGGCATGCGAACAGTGCCCAGTGGTACATGCGGGGAAAAACACCCATACACATAAAATAATTTCTTTTTATTTTAAAGGAAACTTTACATCTAGCTGGAGAGATAGCTCAGCAGTTAAGAAACTTTAAATGCCAACTGTAAATAGGAAATTAGTACAATTTTCTACAAACATAAAATAGCATTAGTGCATTTACTGAGTCCTTAATACTCATCACTCAGCACAGTGCCACATGGCTTGACTTATTGTAACCTCACAGCCCTATAAGATCGGCGCTACCACCACCCCCTTTAACCTTGAGGAAGTGAGACACAGGAGGCAGCAAAACTGCCTACAGATGCACAATTAATAGGYATTCAGGCTCCTTAGCTATGTGCCCTTGACCTAGCAAGACCCGGATGGAKGKCGTACTCACTTCACAAGGTAGGTGGCTGCTGTTCTAGCTTYCTAGGGCTGTCGTATGAATTGCCACAAACTTGGTGTCTTGAAACAACAGAGACTTATTCTGTCACTTTCCTAGAGGCTGAAGTCCAAAAGCAAAACATTGGCAGGGCCATGTTTCCTCCGAAGCTCAGGGGGAGGGGGAGGGGAGGGAAGGGGGAGGGTTGCCTCTTCCAGCTTCAGCATCCCTAAGCAGTCCTTGCCTGATGACATCGTCACTCCAATCTCCACCTAGTCTTCCCATGACCATCCTCTTGTGTGTCACTACCTCTATATCTAATTTAAGAGTCACCTATCATCGTGCTACATCAGGCTCTACCCTGCCGACATCTTAATTTCATCACATTTGCAAAGAATCTGTTTCCAGATAAGATCTCCTTCACAGGTACCGGAGGTTGGGTTGCAACACATTATTGTGGAGTGTGGGGAAAGCAGGAAGCACAATTTAACTCACGGTTGTTGCCCGATTGTGATTTTGAACCTAAAGTAAAGATACTACAAGTGTTGGAGAAGAGTTCAAGATCACCATGAACTTCAAAAACTTCTTGTGCAACKGAGGCTGAAGGAGTTGAGTCAGGGAAAGGGCAGTGACTCACTGTTTCAATGATATTGCTGCTTAGTTAATCATGCCCCGCCCATYGTGATACTTTGGGGAAAGTGGGTTGATGCAAKAGATACAGAGTCATTTTTCCAGCCACACAGGTACCCCTTATAAAAAGAACAGCATCTGGAGAAATGGCTCAGTGGTTGAGAGCACTGACTGCTTCTCTAAAGGACCCAGGTTCAGCTCCCAGCATTCACATGGCAGCTCACAATTGTCTGTAACTTCAGTTCCAGGGGATCTATGGCATTAGGCATGTACATGGTGCACACACACACACATAATACACACACACACACACACACACATACGCACATACCCGTGTGTGTGTGTGTGTGTGCGCGCGCGTGCATGCAAGCAAAATACACAATTTTTTTAAAAGAATAAAAGGATGGCATCAGAAAACTAATGTCCTAAAACCCAGGGGACAAGAGTACACATTACTCACCTGGACAAGGTCTGTGCGTGGCTAGACCAAAATAGCAAAGTCAGAAAATACTAAAGACCTCAGTGAAATAACACGGCAGATACACTAGTGAGCAAACCATTTATTCTCCTAGTCCAGCAAATGCCTATGGAAAACAAAAGAAACAAACAAAAGAATAATCTTTCTGAGAGAGCGTTGGGAGGAAGGTGTAGGAGAGTGAGGTGGCGGGGAGGAAGAGCTATCAGACCAGGGCGTCCTTGAGTTCGGGGACTTCACAGATTTCGTAGAGTTGAGAGGTTCTCATCTTGAGTTCTCGGGCCACCTGACAGATGGAGAAAGGCCAGCAGCAATGCACCACCACCCAGTCTTCACAGAGGGTCCCCTAGGCAAGACCAAATTGTACAGGACCATTTCTGTCTCTAAGAACCTGTGTAATGTTTACTGCTGGCTCATCCCACCCTCTGCTTCCAAGATCCCCAAACACTTAACGCTTCGGACACTAKGTAGCCCAAGTGTCCAGTCTAAGTGGCTGGTCAARAGCCGCGCCCCTACAATTTTTGACACGTGTCTCTTACTAAAATCTCCCATTTTTCTTTTTAGGGTCTCTTAGTCTCATTATACTTAACTTTTTGTAGTGGATAATAAACTCAAATTGTCCCAAGTCCCTATCATAAAAAGGAATGGAAAGTAAAAAGTAAATCTCCCTTCCCTTCCCCCAGAGTTGGGTCCAGCCACCCAACTACCTGACTAGAGACAATCCAGGCAAACTTTGCCAGCTCATGTCTATGTATGTATGTATGTATGTATGTATGTATGTATGTATGTATGTATGTATGTGTATATATATGTATATATGTGTGTGTAATATAAATCTTTTTATTTGAATAATTGTATAGGTCTATGTCTTATTTTTTCATGTAAAAAGATATTTTAGAGAGCAGCGCACAAAATACCTAGATACTGTGTGTGTGAGAAAGAAAGAGGAGTCAGTCAGTCTGTCTGTCTGTCTGTCTGTCTGTCTGTCTGTCTGCATCTGTGTCTGTGCCCAACACAAAAGGTTCCTTTCTGAAGACCATCTGTGTCTGTGTATCTTGGCTCTACTGAAAGATAAGGACCCCAGGAAACCTCCTAAGTAAAGTCTCCATGTACCACACAGGCTATACAAGTGCATCCTCCAAATTAAGTCTTATTCCATCTGTCATAAAGTAATAAGAGACATA
>BDUI01004725.1:51267-66881 GCA_002335545.1 Apodemus speciosus
GATTTCCAGGACAGTCAGGGCTACACTGAGAAACCCTGACTCGAAAAACCAAAAAAAAAAAAAAAAAAAAAACAAAGACAAAGACAAAAAACAACAAAAATGTATGGCTTTTAAAAAAAGCTTATTAATAAAAAGCATCTAATCTTTAGACTCCAGATACCATTCCACTTCTGTGAAGTGCCCGGACTAGGTGGCAGGGTGAAGTGTGGTACAGGGACTGGAAGAGGTCAGGTTAGCAGGCACAAGGCTTCAGGTGGGACTGTGAGAAATTCTGTAGTTGGACAGCATGAATGCAGTCAGTGACTGAAAAATGGCTCCAACAGCCAAGCATGGTGGGCCACAYTGAGAATCCCAGCACTCAGGAGGCTTAGAAATCCAGGGTASCCTGARCTAAACAATGACATCTCAAACAAACCAAAAAAAGAAAGGAGAAAAACTGGTACATTTTATCTTTTCAAGTATTTTACTACAATTTAAGGCCATGTTTATAAATAATAAAACCCCTTACCCAGAATACTGTGGATAACTATACTTACAGTGAAACACAGTGGGCACTCTCCTCTACCCCACACTTTCCTTGACTTTCCAGGGCTGATCAAACAGTATTTTCTCCATCCACTGTGGACCACCATAAGCACCACAGCTGGAGATGTCACCTCCCCGGCGCTCTGGACTGCACCTTCACTCTCTCACAGACTCAGTACTTTCCCTCCATTTTGGGCAGGTGCTCCACTAGCTCCGTCCCCTACCCTCCCCCTTCCACTACAGGAAGCTCCTAACCAACTGTGTTCAGTGGGATCCTCAAACCCCGATACACAGCATATACACTGTCCCCACACACCACACATGATGTCCAAAAGGCAGGGAACAAGAACAGAGCACAAAGGACATGCAAGAACAAATTCAATCCTCTACCCTAACAGAATGATCACTCTAAATACAGTTCCATAAATCAGGTTATTGTTGGGATTTATAAATATCTTTAATAAATTTTTATGCTGGGCTGGTGAGATGGCCCAGTGGGTAAAGACTCTTGCTGCCCAAGCTTGACCACACGAGGTTGATCCTTAGAATGTAAACGTGGAAGGTGAAACCAACTCCACGTATCACACGGATAAGTGCCTGATCATATCACACAGTAATTTAAAAGAAAAAATATGGAAAAGCTTATCCAGTTAAAAAAATTATCCCATTCCTTTTTTCTGAGACAGGCATTCACTGTGTATCTTAGGCTAGTCTCCAGATTGGCCTCAAACCTTTGATCAGCCTACTTCATCCCCCCCTCCCCCCCCAATGCTGGGACTATACTTCTGTAACATCAAGCCCAGGCTAGACCATTTTTGATAGGGCCACCAAGATGGCTCAGTAGGTATAAATGCTCACACAAGCCTAATAACCTGACAACTGTCCTCTGACCTACATGTATATCCATATGGACACATACATAGCAAATAGAAGTCATTAAAGTTTATTTTAAAAGGAAAGTGCTGAAGATATAATTGAATGGGAGGCCCCTTGCCTAGTATGGACAAGAACCTGGAATCAGAACCTAGCACTGCAAAGAAATGAATAAATTAAAATAAGTTTAAGAGGAAGGCCAGTCCTGAGAGCACACACCTCTAATTCCGGCAGTTAGAAGGCAGAAGCAAAGTGCCACAGGTTCAAAGTCAGTCTGGGCTACACCATGAGTTCCAAGTCACCTAAAGCTGCACAGCAAGCAAGCTTACCCATCCCCTATAGCCCCCCACCCAACGCACACGGGGGCACGCATGCACGCGCACGCACATACACACACACACACACACACACACACACACACGCACGCACGCACACATACACGCAAGAAGGCAAGATAGGTATCGTCTAAAAGAAACAATCTTAGCATTAATGAGTCTTAATACTTCTGAAGAAAGGTAACATGGAGGCACACTAACCCACCTCTCACATTCACCCAGCACCAGGTGAGAGTGACAGCCACTTCACTTGACTGCATTGAGGATGAGGGACACACACCGATCTCGATATGTTTGCAAGACCACCTCCAGAGAGGTGTAAATGAGGAGAGCCCAACTCTGATGTGGGTGGCACCACCCCATGGACTCAGGTTCCTGAGAAAGGAAGTCTTCACCCTCCTGCTTCCCGACTGTGACCAGCACATCAGGATCCTGGCCTTGCTGTCAGGCCTTGCCACTGTACACCCTCAAGCCAGAGCCAAAATCCATCTTTCCTTCCTTCAATTGCTTCTAGTCAGCCATTTTTTCATTGCAACAGGAAAACTAATACACTGAGTACTGAAAAGGGAAGCCACAGCCCTCAGGAGGCAGAGGCAGGCAGATCTCTGAGTTTCAGGAAGCCTGGTCTACACAGCAAGCTTCAGGCCAGCCAGAGCTACACAGTAAGACCCTGCAAAGGAGTGGGGAGGATGCTTACACTGACTTTAATCACAAAAAAAATATGCGCTTAATCTAGATCAGCAACTGAGATTATTTATGTATTTTGCCTGGAGAAACACTGTTTAAAAGAAAAAATATAAGCTTCGGTGTCAAACAGTTTGAATTCTAGACGAGATTTTCCAGCTAAAGCGACTCGGMAAGTTCCTTAACCTTTGTGAGCCTCCATTTCATTACCCCTAGGAGCGGATAATAATGCTGATGACACTTAGGCTGTACGCTGTAAAAGGCTAAGGTGTGGGAAGCAAGCACACACCGCTATTCTCTCCTCTGACCAAGGGAGACGGAGGGACCACGCTGGACAACTTAGTCTAGAATACTAAGGGGGTGTGCTCCCTCACTCTGAATTGCCTCTAAGAGACACAAATCACTTACTGTATTTTCAGAACCAGTACTCAGAACCAGGATACTGAAGAAAACCTAATCCAGGTACTCATGACACTGAAAGAGAATGCCCTTGGCTTAATTGACACAGCGGTTACCAAGCTGCCTCACCCCAAGCAAGCCAAAGAGATTCTAGGTCTCCAGTTCTGGGCCCAATTCTCTTCCTGAAGCGCTACACCACTGTCCTTTCTAACTCATCAGCACACGAGCTCCTGCTAAGTAGGAGTTTCCAGGAAACCCGTTTACCTTTGATTCCTCGGTCCGTTTTCGTCAAGCGTCTGATTATGGACTCACAGCTATCTCCTTGCCTGATTTCAATTTTGGTTGAGAAGTGCCCACTGGATGGCTGAGGATTTACTAGGGAAACTGGCACACCAGGCTAGAAGAGGAAAAATACAAGTTATGCCACATCAAATTTGAATACTGTCAAAAAACAAGGGCCATCTCTACCACATTTCTATATCCACTAAAAATATTTCTAATTCTGTATTCTAAAATTATGACCAGGACAGTCAAATATGAAAGGCAAACTATCTAAGTTCATGTCTACACTGGTGACACACCAGAACACTAAGGACATCTTCTCCACTACCATCACTTGTTCAACTTCTCTACGATAGGTCAGGCACAGGAAGAAGCACTTTACTAACTTCCATATCTTCAAAGGGAATATCATGGTTGTATAATGAACATTACTTCATTTATTCATTTCTTCCCAAAATGACTGCATTTCTGCAAGCCACACTATGAGACAATGAGAGAATCATCACAGAACGATAATATCAGAAGGTCTCCAAGACTGTGATTCCCTTACTCTTTCTAAAAGACCTGTTTTCAATTAAATGTGGTCAAAGCAACTACGTTCCTATGTCCTCCGGTGCAGTCTTAATTGTAGTCCAAATTTGAATGGATTCCTGGAGGTTCAATAGAATCTGTAAGACTTTTATACTTCCACCAATAATGACAAAAAAGTACAGTTCCTGCATTAATTAAGAGCTCTTGCCTGGTTTACACCAAAAATCAAAAAGCCTTGCCTGAGAGTTTACAAGGTCAGCACAGGATGTCTGAAAGCCTTACTCACAGCTCGATTCTTTTTGCCTTTCTTTCAATAAAAATCAATTTTAGAACATCTTACTTTGTTTTTWACAACTACAAATACTAACACTACCATAAAGCAAGTGATAACCAATATTGCACAAGCTGGCTCTCAAAGACACCTCAAGTCCAGCCCCATGTCCAACCCTTCCTATTCAGTGCCCTCTGTCTATAAATGAGCCACTGCTGTAAGACCTCCAAGTCCCGCCTAGGCCTAAGAGGCAATGATTCAGTATGGCTTCTTCCACTTACTTCTGTTCTGAAAACGTTAAGTGGCTTCCCAGGACAGCACTCTTCCCTGACTTTATCTTCAGCTTCAGAGGCAAACTTGACTTCTATATGTTCCAGCTGAGTGGATGGGAAACAAAAGTCATCACAGCACTTAATATGACTGAAATTAATCACCACTTCATCTCGTTAAGAGCACGATGGCTTCACCACGTAACAGGAAATGACCTGTACAATGTTATTGCCCTCCTTATTAATGCTAAATGAAATCTACCATCTGTCACCAGCACTCATCTCAGCTGTCTCGTGGCACTGCTCCCCGTGCGGTCGGGTGTGGCACTTTCTATACTGGAATCTGGCATCTACCCGCCACACAAGAAGGAAAACAGCATGAAAGCCTTCCGCCCACACGCACACAAGCTCCCAAGTTTATCATCCGAGAAGTTACATAAGCAGAGAAAAGTTCAGTCACGTAACACACTGCAGATCCCCAAGGAGAGCCTCTAAGGTGTGTGCCTACTGTTCACATGAAAGACCTGAACAGTTTTTGACCTACATGAATGTAGATACATGAGCAATCTACTAATCTCTGACTTCGTGATCAATAGGCTTAACAAGCACAATGCTCTGGGTTCAAAACCCAGCAACAAATGCACAGCAATCGTGACTAAAGCAAGCTCTCCTGCGGACCTCTCCTCCTCGGCTCTATATCTCTCGGAACAGCTCTCAGTCACTTTAAACCTGCATGGTTGTTAGTGTCTGCATTGTCATTGGAATCACATTTTGAGTCTTCTAAGAGCATTCTAAAGCAATTTAGTTTTCCTTTTGCCTGAGCTCAGAGAAAGCATTTATAGATCCTGTGTAAGTTGTAACTGAAAATGCACCAGGACCACAGATTATAATTAAACCAATTATGTGACTCTGAGGTCTGAAGGTGGGACAATTCGGAACGCAGCATAACAGAAAGGCTTTTAAGACATCTAAATAAAAGGTGTCATTCTGGTTTGTGAGCTTTTGAGTTTTCTTGGTTTTTTTGTTCTGTACACACACACACACACACACACACACACACACACGAGAATTCCTAGCTACAAACAGCCCATGTGTTAGGTATAAGATAACTGATAAATGAATAAGGTAACAGATCATTTTCTTTCTTTAACTTTTATTCCCATTCATCTGTTGTCGTCTCAAAAACATTTATCAATAATATATTGGGTCAAAGTACTAAATATAAAAGATGAAGTTTATGAAAAGTATCCTAGCAGGCTGGAAAGCTGGACTGTGTTTTTTATAGAACACCACAGTAATTAACCACAATCCCTGGCCCTCTTACCTCAAGAGAATTGGTGAGGTAGACTATATTCTCCATGAGTACGGCCTGCTCGTCAAATTCCAACTCTAAATCCAAGACTCGTGGCCCTTTCTTCTCCATGTTTTCCTAATAGCCGAATGGTTTTGAAAAAAAAAAAGCACATTAAAGACATGCTAAAAAGAATTTATTTTTCCTAAGTAATCATTCTCTCAACTGATAAAATCTTTACATTTCAGTGGGTAAAGGAAAGGCCTTTGACTCCAGGGTTCCCCTTATCTGTGTTTGCTTGTTAATGAAATTACTTGCTCAGAATAACTGCCATTTAAAACAAGATGAGATTTAAGGTAGTACTGAAAAGACTAGAAGGCGTGGGGCTTTCAGATGTTGAAAATAAATGTGGTTTAACAACTATTTATTTAGATGACTTACTGTACAAACCAAAAGAATCAAAAAAGCATTTAAAAAAATCCCTTGAGCCAATAATTTTTTAATTTTCCAAGATAACAAACATTAAAATTCCCAAAGATATTCCTGAAAGCTTAAAGAAAAACTGACACTGTCATTCTATATAGGTATTCAGATAATCTTGGAATATTCAAAAATATTTCCTATTCTTAATTTCCTTCAACATTAAATATTTGCTATTCTAAACATAACCTTAGTGGCCCGACTTCCCCACACTACAGCTGTGTGACACAATGTGTCCTATTCACAGGACAGTGGCCCCGCATTTCTCCTCCCACCACCACTGGCCGTAGGTCGGCGCCTCTATACCGGGAGTGTCAGGCCCTGATCCAAGCGTGCTGCAGGTGCTCCTCACCTGCCTTTCTTTCTCCCTCAGACCCAGCACACGGCAACCGGGGCTGCCAGGGCTGCTCTTAGCTTCCCTGCCTACAGAACCACAGCCGAACAAGCTCCCAGAGATTCAACAATCACCCAGCCTTGGCTAGGGAGGTCACTTGGTGGTAGGATGTCACATTTGCCTAACATGTGCAAAGCACTACATTTAATTGCCAACATCACAAGGGGGGAGGGGGGAGGGGGAGGAGTATCCAGTCTGTGGTATTCTGTTATAGCAGCAGAAAATGCAGTAAGACATCACCTAAATTCTATTTCCCTTTCCATAAAAGTACTAGAAAGCCAATCTTTTTAGAGACAAGCTCTCATGTAATCCAGGTTATTTTCAACTTAATATGTCACTAAGGAGTCCTTGAAATTCTTATCCCCCTGCTTCAACCTCCCAAGTCCTGGAATTATAGGAATGCACCGGATCAGGTTTACTGTGGGTTACCAAACCCAGGGCCTTGGACATGCTGGGCAAACTCTCCACCATGTGAGTCACACTCCTGGTCCAAGAGAACTATTTTCTTATTCCCAGATTCATCAATCATTTTCAACATTTGCAAAACCACTAATTTTTTGGTTGACAAATCAAGAGTACTACCTAAAAATATATTACTGTTGGGCATGGTGACACACACCTTTAGTCCCAGAATAGGAGAGGGAAAGGCACTAGGATCGCTGAGTTTGAAGTCAGTCTGGTCTATAAAGTGAGTTCTAGGACAGTCACAGCTACAGAGAGACTTTGTCTTGGGCAGGTTGAAAAAAAAAAAAAAAAGAGGCAGACGCAGGTCAATCTCTGTGAGCATGAGGCCAGCCTGGTCTACAAGAAGAATCCCAGGCTAGCTAGGATTACATAGTGAGGCCCTGTCTCAAAAAATTAATCAGTTAATTAGTTAATTAATTAATTAAAAATAAAAGAAAAATCTGATGTTGAGATCCTAAAGAACTCAACTCTTTCATAACAAAGAACTTACAAGCTCAAACCATCAAGTGATTGTTCCATGAACTAACTCAAATCTACCCACGTGCTATCACTGTCATTCATGATGCTCAGCTTATGCCACAGAAATGTAGAAATGTGGTTCCAGGCAAGGAATCTACTGATAATACCCTAACATAAGCAAAAGAATGTACTTCTTCCCCAAAACTGGAAGGAAGGAAGGAAGGAAGGAAGGAAGGAAGGAAGGAAGGAAGGAAGGAGGGAGGGAGGGAGGGAGGGAGGGAGGGAAGGAAGGAAGGAAGGAGAGTATGGGAATAACTCAAGGCACAACTTAAGCCTAGTTTTCTTCTGAAATGCATATTCCACACAGTGAGCAATTCTACAGGTAAATTCAAAATCCAACTGTTCATGTCTCAATCACTGACTTAAAAGAGTTATTTAGCATGGCTGGGGAGACTGTGTCCAAGGCTCTTTTCCCTTTCCCTCTCCTGTCCTAGCTAAAGAGCTCTCAAGCAGGCATAGCTGTCCAACATCCATACTCGCTTACCTTAATCATGGCAACAAATGGCATAACTTTCTTCATATATTTCTTCAATTCTGGCAGATTGCCTAGTTCACAAGCAATGACTTTGTTATCAGGCAATTTTCCATTGTTGGCCTAAAAATGGGAGCAGGAGAGGGGTGTAAAGAGAAGTATACAGAAAATGATGCAAGACCACGGGTATGGCTGCCGGAAGGGAGCCTGATACAGAAGGCGGCCTCTGCCAGCTGCCAGAGAAGGGCGCTCAGCCCAGCATCATGAAGTGCAAGTCCAGCGGACAGGGCAGAAAGACCTTCCCCTCGGAATGGAAGAAGCATGCTTGTCAGTCCAAATGAGAAACACAGTGTGGTGCACTGAATATTTATCTTCTTTAATAAAAGCAGCCCTCCTGGAAACAAGATCACCTAGTAAAAGACTGATGTGGTCATATAAAGATCTTGTCTTCAAGTTCAAACATCTTATTTCACTGGTCATATTAAAATGGAAAGCAACACATTTCTTATATAAAACATACATGACTACTTTGGCGAGAGTTTTACCCCCATTATGTGTTTGTATCTGCACATGAGAGCAGGTGTCCACTGGGGTGAGAGGCATCAAATCTCCCTGGAGCTGGAGTTACAGGCAGTTGTGAACTGCCTGACGTAGGTACTGAGAACCAAGTTCAGGTCCTTGGCAGGAGTCATCTCTCTAGCCCTGACATATGACTACTTTTTGAACACTTGGGGCTGGAGAGATGGGTCAGTGGTTAAGAGCATTGGCTGTTCTTCCAGAGGTTCTGAGTTCAGTATTTAGCAACTACGTGGTAGCTCACAACTATCTATAATGGGATCTGATGCTGTCTTCTAGTGTGCAGACATGTATGTAGACAAAGCCCTAAAATATATAAGTAAATAAATATTTATTTTTAAAAAATACTCTCTTTTACAAATGTGGGGAAAAAAAAGATTTTCTAGTTTCTGATGCTAAAAATAGTATCATTTCTGTCCCCCCCCCCAAAAAAAACTCTTATCATACATCACTATACAGGCATGTATATGGCCCACAGACATACATATATACATACAGGTAATATATACTTAAAATTATATACATATACTACTATAACCATACACATAAAATAATTACTTTTTTAAAAAAGAAAACTTAAGAGAAGACGGTGATGGTGCATACTTTAATCCCAGCACTTGGGAGGCAGAGGCAGGTGGATCTCTGAGTTCAATACCACCCTGGTCTACAGAGTGAGATCCAGGACAGCCAGGGCTACACAGTGAAACCCTGTCTCAAAAACAATCAAAAGAAAAAAAGAAAAATGAAAAGTCAGGGCCAAGAGTAGTGGCGCGCCTTTAATCCCAGCACTTGGGAGGCGTGGGCAGGAGGACCTCTGCACGCCCAAGGCCTGACTACAAGCAAGCCTCTGGCCACTCAGGGCTACACAGTGAGACCCTGCCCCTTCCTGCACCCCTCCACCCCAAAAAAATCAAGAGCAAAAGTGCAACCTAAACACTGAGCTTCCTACAGAGAGAACTGTTTCATTTCACAGATCCTGAGCTGACAACTTTGAGACCGTCTCACAGGCACTCACAAAGCAAGCAGCGATCTCTTAAGTAGTGAAGAGCAAGGCTGCAATTTCCTCCAAACGCTCCAACGCTCCAAAAGCTGAGCCTTTATAAACCCAATCACAGCCAAAGTCACAATGAGTTCAAAAGGTTAATGCTGTCCCTGTGCTTTATCATTTTAACTACACACGCGCAATAAAGAAAAAGAAATCACTTCTTTTAATTACAAACAACTAGGCTCAATATATTTTTTGTAAGAAAGCTTCAGAAATGTTGAAAGACGGTAATTTTTCTCTTGCCATCCATGTATGAGCTACCAAGGATAACAAAGGACACTCTCTGCCTGGAGAGAATTGGAAAAGGCCACCTGTCTGTTCCCCCCTCATACCGTTAACATCCTAAAACCAAAAATATCTTAAGCAGACAATACTGAGAGAAATCAGCATCACCTCAAAGTGGCTCCGTAGGGTTGTCAAGGTAATGTGCTGCCAGGCAGGGTAGTTCTTTGCCACATAGATGGTGCAGTGTGAGGGCCTCTGAGCTGGCTGCTTGTCAGTCTTCTGCATAGGAGAAGAAAATAAAGCATGGGTTCTTGTGTGAACCAGAGATGAGAACACTCAGCACCTAGAGCATCACCCTTAGCAGTTAGAACATACACGCTCCAGACCTTTAACTGTTAGAACATATGTTAAAACATACACGCTTCAGACCTTTAACAGTTAGAACATACACGCTCCAGACCTTTAAGTAAGAACATACATGCTTCAGAGCTGTATCCATGGTACACACAGCACTACCCATTTGAATCACTTAGTTTTCACAAGTTTGTTATCCAACTACCCATCATAAGGAATGATCTCTTCAAAACACTGTTTAAAGGATGACATTACCTTCCCTTTAGCTGGCATCATGTAATTCTTGAGCCGTAATCTAAGGTCATGTGCTACTTCCATGAGATACTGTGAGGAGCGAATCAAGGACTCATCCACAGGACCTGCCACGGGCCATGAGGCATGCATAATTGAATCAGGCTTTAAAAAAAAAAATGAGATTAAACAACACTTGCTTTCCAGGCTTGCTTACAGTTTCACACCACAGCTACCATCTGTAATCGTGTGCCCCAAGTTCAAACCCGACTACACACAGCACACTTCTACAGTCCCTGATCTAATGTTCCCTAGAATTCAAGCTGTGAAGTCTGACTCTACATTCTTAATTAGCATCCATTTGTACAAGCATATTAATACCCACACACATATGCTCACTTTCAAAGAAAATTATGTAATGCTAATTTGCCTAAATTTAATCATTATTATATAAATTATGCATGTTCTCAGTTTTTAATCCTATTAATACATCCAGTATTAAAAGTATGGCTATTCAGCATATAGATCGCTAGCACATTTCTGCATGTGCTCCTGACCTAAAAGGAACATGAAACAGACCAGTCTCCTGATCTCAAGCCTCGGAGAGAGAACTGAATTGACCCTCACACTGTGACTGCTGGCATACCACCCTTGACACGCAGCCCTATCATGCCAGGAGTCTCATAAAAAGAACATTTATATGAACATGCCCTTACATCTTTGTTTATGAGCACTTCATTCTGTTATTTACAGCTCTCTAAAGTATCTCCACCTTTCTAACCACTGGAAGAACAATATTACACATGCATTCAAATGTACATCTGAACATATTCAAATACAGATGGGAATCAAATAGTACACAGCAAACATATGATCACATTTTTAACACATATACATTGTGCATGGACAAATGTATAAAATCTTGTATGGATTTTTCAACCTGTTAGAATTATGATGGTAGATCTATTCCTAGTTCTGAACTTCTCACAAGGAATAACATTATCACAACACTAACTGAGGCCAAACCATACTCCCCAAGACATTCTGAACCCAACAGCATACCTTTCCCAGCAGTGTCCAGATGTGCTCACACAAATGTGGACAGAATGGACTCAGAAGGACTGTCTGGACTTCAATAAAGCGGAACACAAGCTCTCTGTGCATCCCCTCTGTGGCCAGTTCACGGTATTTATCTTTAGCAGCCTACACGAAATTAAAATGGTTTGTCATTTTCCTCATCTTCTTTAAAATGAAGATGAAAAATTCAGTTTCTTGGTTTTAAATCATTAAGGATTAGTTTTGTAAAAGTTATGATAAACATTTCACCTTATTTTTTTAAAGTCTACAATATAAAAACAATCTTTTATTGAGAGAATATCATGCATTTCTATTAATGATTCTCAAGAAAGAAGTCTGAAAATGTAGCTAAGTAGCAAGAACGCATGCCTAGAACATGCAAAGCTCTGGACTTAAAATAAACCAGAAAACTGTTTCAATTTTTCTCCATTACGGGGGGGGGGGGGGGGGCGGAAACAAATATCCGCCGGGGGGGGGGGGGGGGGGGGGCCCGGACACAGTATCAGATGCGTGTGTGTGCGTGTGCGTGTGCGTGTGTGCGTGTGTGCGTGTGTGCGTGTGTGCGTGTGTGCGTGTGTGCGTGTGTGCGTGTGTGCGTGTGTGTGTGTGTGTGTGTGTGTGTGTGTGTGTGTTGACCTGGTTTGGGGTTTCTAAGACAGGCYTTGCTGTGTATCTTAGGCTTGCCGTGCCTCCATTTTTATGAGCTTTTTAATCCAAGTTAACCTCAAACTCATAGCAATCCTCTTGCCTTAGTCTTCCAAGTACTGGGATTATAGTCATGAGCCCACCATGTTCAGCTCTTCCTTTCTTTCTTCCTATCTACCTACCTACCTACTTACCTACCTATCTTTCTTCCTTTAAAGGTATTTTACGGTGTGTCTATGTTGGTGGGACATAAAGCTAGATCTCTGAACTATGTGTTCTCTAAGGCAGGCTTTGAGCAGTGCCCAAAGTAGCATCAACCTAAAGGGGTATGAATGCAAGGTTTCTGTGCTCAGCATTTGGCCTTATTTAACCACATCTAAAAACCAAGTTGCATAAATCCCAGGGTGAGTGACATTTTACAAAGCTGGGTGAGTAAAAGCTACATGTGGTCCTTAAAATGCCAAACCTGGGAAACAGTGACACCTTGTGGAAAAACTCAAGACAGCATTTGCTTTCATGTGGATGGCAATTAATTACACCTTTGTCGTCATATTTATCAATTTAAAATGCTTTTGTGCAGCAAGACAGGGTTGGCACATGCCTAACTGGAGAGAGGAGGACCTCCCCTTAATGCTCAGTAATAAAATAAGAGCAGAATTTTCTATGCTAAGTAGATAACAGACACAATGTCAAAGAAAACTACTTTCGAATCACAATTTGTCAGAAAACTTAGAAACTCACTGAAAAGATTGTCAGTCTGTACTTTGGACATTTAATTATTTCATAGCAAGGAGAAAAGGGCAGAAATACACCATATTAATGCTTACATGGTTGACACCAAAAGAATAGCGTACCTGAAACTCAAAAAATCCTGTTTTCAAAGCTTCTTTAAACATCATCTTTTCATAGTTTTGATCTGTTTTTATAATTCCTGCATTCATTTCACTATTGAATAGGGAAAGAAAATCTATTCAGTTTAAAGGCAACTATATATTTTATGTACTTTATATTATTATTATATACTTATATTTATATGCTACATATTTATGACATATATCTGCCACATAGACTAATAACCAGCAAAATGAGCACGACAGCAGAAATATTACAAACAGCTCCACACCAGGGCCAGGGAGATGGCTGCCCGAGGGCTTGAGCTCAAATGCCCAGAACCCAGCTACAGCCAGATGCTGCAGTGCGTGTGTGCAACTCAGAGCTCTGAGACGGGAGGCTGAGACAGGAGAACCACAGGCCCCACAGTCCAGCCAGCCCAGCACTCAGCAGCCCATCTCAAATGAGGTGGAAGGAAAAGACCAATGCCTAAGGTTGCACGCGTGCGTGCTCTCTCTCTCTCTCTCCCTCCCCCCCCCACATACACACACACACACACACACACACACACACACACTTTTTAAATTTTTGGTTTTAAAAAAATTACCCAACATAAAAATGCTTTGTCCTTAAAACATTGCCTACCCTCTTGTTTACAATGTAAGCTTTCACTATTCAGGGCTCCTATTTACAACACACTTATAACACTTAACAGTGCTTTATTATTGTTCTCGATTGCTAAGTTTCTTGGTGGAGCTGGGCATGGTGGCCTGTAATCCGTATACTTGGAAGGTTAAGTTCAAGGCCAGCCTAGGGTAGTGTGAGACCCCTAACCCCAAACATCTCCTCAATGAACACATTGTTAATGATGCTTAAACACGCTATAAAAATCGCCTAACTAACGTGGCAGCTAGGATTTACAGAGGTTGCATGTTAAGTAATGGATATTAGCCATTAGAAAAGACATCTCTTATCACCCCAGATTTAATTTGACCTGACCTAGCCCTGATTTCTTTGATCTCTTTTAAGTACATGTGTTCTTCAAATACTATATACCCTTCCCAACGTGCTTTCTCCTTTCCCTAAGAGACTATTGTCCCTGAGAGACTATTTTTTCAAGAAACCCAGAATTCCCAGTTTCCCTTGAATCCTCCTTACACTTATTACTGACTTCACAGTCAGTGGGCACTAGGACTTTCCAAGTCTTACTCATCTTTGTAGTACCAGCACTGAGTATCTCTCCCAACATAAGGCCGACAAATTACTTGAATTTTTTTTTAAAGTTATTTCTTCTTTTCTCTCAACCTGTTTTTCTGTCTTCATTTTATCCTACTGTAATGTGAGACAGTGAAGGAAAGGTTATGCAAAGAGGTTCTGAAGATACAGACCAGTTCGTACCACAAGTCTCCTATTACTACTTACATCGAGGCATTTAATGAATCTGCTAACTCTCGGTTTCTTCATCTCTAAAGCTGAGCTAGCTACACTGCCAGTGCCTGAGGCTGCTGGGAAGCTAGAGTCAAACAGAAGCACCTACACAGGTAGGCCCCAACAAACAGCAACTACTGCTACCATTTAACTTATTTCAGAAAAACAAAAAGGACAGACAGCCTGAAAACCAGTCTTGGTGACACATGGTATAGCGCTGGCCCAAAACTACCTGGCAAACACACGATCGTTGAATGAGTCGGCAGGTCCACCTCTGAGGCTGCTGCAGTTGGCCAGCATTTCTTTGACCCACTCTACCCATGTGTACAGACGGAGGATACCTGCGTCTGCCATGGCTTCCACGAAGTTAGCATCTTCAACGGTATCACCAGCATCAGCCAGAGCCAAGCGCATTCCTGAAAGAAAACAAAACCAGTAAGTTAAAAACATAGTTACTGACTGGGCAGTGGTGGCACAGGCCTTTAATGCCAGCACTTGGGAGGCAGAGGCAGGCGGATCTCTGAATTAGAAGTCAGCTTGGTCTACAGAGTGAGTTCCAGAACAGCCAGGGCTACAGTGAGAAACTGTGTCTTGAAAAACAAATATATGTGTATATATTTACATTGTACATATATATGTTGTACTGGCTGGTTTTGTGTCAACTTGACACAAGCTGGAGTTATCACAGAGAAAAGAGCTTCAAGTAAGGAAACACCTCCATGAGATCCAGCTGTAAGGCATTTTCTCAATTAGTGATCAAGGGGAGAGGGCCCATTGTGGGTGGTGCCATCCCTGGGCTGGTGGTCTTGGGTTCTATAAGAAGGCAAGCTGAGCAAGCCAGTAAGTAACATCCCTCCATGGCCTCTGCATCAGCTCCTGCTTCCTGACCTGCTTGAGTTCCAGTCCTGACCTCCTTTAATCAACAGCAATGTGGAAGTGTAAGCTGAATAAACCCTTTCCTACCCAACATGGTTCTTGGTCATGATGTTTGTGCAGGAATAGAAACCCTGACTAAAATGCGTGCGTGCGTGCGTGCGTGCATGTGTGTATGTGTGTGTGTCTATATGTGTGCATATTTGATCTAACATAGGTCAAATATATAAACAAATGTGTGTATATATATACCTATATAGATACATACATACATACATACATACATACATACATACATAAACAGAAACACATATATATGTATACATATACATTTGGTTACTGAAATCCAGACATGGTGGCAAGCACCTATAACCCTTGGGAGCTAGAAGCAGAAGTTCAAGGTCATTCTTGCTACATAGAAAGTTTGAAGCCGCCGGGCGTGGTGGCGCACGCCTTTAATCCCAGCACTTGGGAGGCAGAGGCAGGTGGATTTCTGAGTTCGAGGCCAGCCTGGTCTACAGAGTGAGTTCCAGGACAGC
>BDUI01004725.1:69396-85014 GCA_002335545.1 Apodemus speciosus
AGGCCAGCCTGGTCTACAGAGTGAGTTCCAGGACAGCCAGGGCTACACAGAGAAACCCTGTCTCGAAAAAACCAAAAAAAAAAAAAAAAAGAAAGAAAGTTTGAAGCCTTTCCAAACTATATGAGATGATGTCTCAAAAAAAGAAAAAGGAAAAAAAAGACCCACACATTCTAGGAAAATATTATGCATTCAGCTGGGTACATGCAAATTAAGAAATAACAAATGTTGCAAATGACAGTCCAAGATCAACAGCAAAAATAAGGCTCTCAACTTTTTACAATACTTTTGTGCCCTTTGTATCACATTTGTATTATTTGTGCTCATTTGTATCAGTTTGCACACACTCAGCACAAAGTGTTTCTTCCCAGGCATGCTTAGATGACTACGGCACTGGTTTTTGCTGGGAGGAGAGAGACAACTAAGGTTGTGCCTTCAGGATTAAGAGTGTGTGTGTGAGGAATCCCAGGATGGCAGTCTTCATTTATGTGGTCTGGGGTACCATGCCCTATAAGTGGGGTCCACCACATGAAGATGAAGATGCTTTGAAAAGCTAAAGGTTTAGAAGAAATCCTGCAGACTTTAAGACTATGCACAAGGGTCGAGCCTGGTGGCAGCAGTGACAGGTCTGCTGGCCTTGTTGTGAGTAGTTTAAGAACTGCATCTGAGGCCAAGATGACAGCCAAGCAGGAAGCCATTTGTATAAAGGAGCAATTGCAACAAGAAAGGAGGATGCGCACCATCCTTGTTAGCTTCTGATCTGCCGAGTACATTAGATAGATAAACAAGAGGACGAGGTGGAGGTGCCGGCCGTTGCCTCTTAAGGCTTGGGGGCCAGAAGAAATAACAAGTACAAGTTAGATCTGTGTTCAAAAGTTCTTCCCTGGATCCATGAACTTGGAGCACTTGGGAGGCTGCAGAGAGGAGAAGCACTCAAGTAGAAAAAGGGAGCCTCTGTAATCCAGTGTGCAGACGGGGTATTAACAATGGTCGAATGCAAGAAATTAGTGCGATCAGGAAATACTCAGCATCTGAACTGCTGGAATTAGGGAACATTTTTTTAAAGATTTATTTATTATTATAAATAAGTACACTGTAGCTGTCTTCAGACACACCAGAAGAGGGCGTCAGATCTCATTACAGATGGTGTGAGCCACCATGTGGTTGCTGGGATTTGAACTCAGGACCTTCAGAAGAGCAGTCAGTGCTCTTAACCTCAGCCATCTCTCCAGCCCAAGGGAACATTTTTATAACAAGCAATGAAAGTCTGTCTTAGCCTGGCTTGTGAAGCTGTGGGACAGGGGGCAGATGGTCTCAGTCTAACTGTACGGAGGCAAAGAGAGTGAGTACTGGGACTCCCTGCCCCGCCTAAGGCAAAGCTACATAACGTGACAGCGTGGGGGAAACTGGTCCCTAGAGGACTGGCTTATGAAAGCCATTAGGAACACTTGGTTATCTCTATCTAGAGTCCCCATAAGTATCAGGAATTGGAGAACCACTGAGGAGGGCAGACGCTACCGAGGGAACAAGGATTAGCAAAAACTGAGTCCAAACACAGTTCGCTGGACTAGCTGAACTCCATTCACACAGGTAGTTAACACATGGGTGATCCAGTGGCGGCCTCAAGGCTGGCTTGGCGCTTAGGTTTTTGGATGGGCAAGATCTTTAAAAGTAGGAAAGACTTTGGCAGCCAGCCCTCGATGACTTAGAGTAGCATGTAAAGAGTGTCTATACAGTACAAGAACGAGCTGGAGGAAATAAGAGAAAAGTAACGCAGAGGAAGAGTTCTGCCTGGGTTACTCAAAAGCAGATGTGGCAAGATTTGTGTTGAGCTGCAGTTCCAAAGAAAAGGTCGACAGGACGCAAAACTGCTACTAAGCTTCTCTGAACGAGGAGCAGGTCACGGGAAACATCCATGACAGAGCAATACAAGGAAGATGAAGAAACCATCCCGGGGTGGGGATTATCCTCCCAGACGACGGAACATACATGGCCCTCAGGAAAAGGTTAATCTCGGGTGAAATGGACTGCCCAATCAGGAACTTCCCCAACAGCCAGGGGTGGTGAACAGAGGGTACAAGCCTCCGTGCCAACCCGGGGTCACTCTTCCCAAGAGAGCCAGCAAGTGCAGCAGAGGTGGGGAATGTAGGAAGACGCCATGGAAGAGCTCCAGGATATGGAATGTAATGGCTCAGAGAGAATGAGCAGGGGTTAGAGGGAGCTAATTAAGTTATCCTATCTATGCCTTGTACCCAACCTTGATCTGTGGAGGAAGCAATTGATCCAAAAGGATAGGATATCCATGCTGTATTAGACCTTGCCTGTGTGTGACTTTAGCATCTTCTTAGTTGTGAAGCTCTGGGGTCACCTGACACTTGCTGAGGACAAACGACAGCATTCTGACCTTCAGAATGTTTCACCAAGGTCACCGCTGTAGCTTAATTGTTAGAGGGTGGGGGCTCAGGATGTTGCCTTGTCCTGCCTATCCTCTGGAGAAGGTTTTGTTATATAGATGACATAATGCTAACCCGAGTGCCATGCAGATTTGGAAAGCCATTGGAGAGACAGCCGGGTACAATGGTGCTTCTAACTACTTTGCAGCCCAGCGGGGCCTAGGTTAATTAAAAGAAAAAAAATCCAACAGGTACCCTGTAAATGCTGTACATGGGTGAGAGGGCACCTCCAGGGGCTGTAAGTTTATTGAGTAAAAACACCAGTGCTAGGGATGGGGTACAGTCATGTGAGTTGTTGGCCAGGAAAGCCCCTCAGGCCCTACAAACAATAAAAGCTATTACTACGGCTGGTGGTTGTACACCAAGAGAAGACAGTAAGACACTATTGCAAAAGATACCACATGTGCATGCTTTGACTGTAGGACACGGAGAGATTACTGGGACTGATGGAAACTCATACCCTGCTGACCGGCTCTGTAGTGCCTGAAGTGACCATGCAAGCTGCTGGTGGAGAACTGTCACCGACATTCCTACTCGGCTATCTTCCCTGTGTGCTAAAATACCAACAGGCTAGGCAAGGTGTGCTTGCTTGGGCAATAGTGGCTCACTGTCATGGGTAAGACCAGCAGCCTTCCATTTGGATTTAAGGCCCACTCTAAATGAGGAAATTCATGTCTGGTACTGGAAGCCAGGACAAGACCCTGTGACTTGGAAAGGCAACTACTATGGATTTACTGAATGGATGAGATGCACATGTGAAACCGCATTCACCCCCAGAGATCACTGTTCTTAGCATCCTCAACTGACTGGGGAAGCGTCCGAGAATTCAGGAGGATCACCCACATGTTTGTTGGCCAGCTAATCTGAAGCACCCAGAGCAGAGAAAACAAGAGAGACTCTCAAAAGAAAGTGAAGGGAGAATCAGCGCCAAATAGCTGTCATCTGTTCACTATAGACGATGTTGTGAAACCAAAAAAAAAAAAAAAAAAAAAGCTGTCATTTGACACCCACATATTCGACATGGTACAAATGTGCTCACACTCACAAACATCATACACAGATGCACAAACAATAAACTTCTTAAAAGACTCTAGTGATTTAACTTACATATTGTGCTGCTTATCCACAAAGAAAACATGAGTAGTTCAGTTCTTGTTAAAGGTAAAGGAATAAGCAACAACATGAACCGGTCTTCTGCAGCCCTATCTGAGTAACAGCAAGGATAAAAATGTACTCACCGTCAGCTGAAAATTTGTCAACAGCTTGGCTCAAAGTGAGGAAGTTGCCCGTAGATTTTGACATCTAACAACAACAACAAAAGCAGAGTTCAGGCATTAATAATTTGAATAAATAAAACAATCCAGATCAAGTTAATCACAGTGGTCATGATGAGTCAAAGGCAACAGACTCTGAAAAGGGAAGGGCACAGCAGAGGACAGAGAGGCAGGCGCTGCAGCTGAGACAACCAAGGATCCATCTGGGTTCCCAGCCACCGAGCAACGAGGACAGGGCCCCACTGTGACCTCTGAAAGGCCAGCTTAGACAGAACGGGCCTGACTCTAACAGGGAACACGGCTGCTTACACAGGGACGAGCCTTACTGACCCAGTCACTAGGAACAGAACAGACTCACTCTGAGGTAAAGTGAGGGTTTCAGGACCATCAGCAGTGCTTAGAAAGGCAGCATTCACAGCAGGTTAAGGAAAGGCCATAGTCTAACAGGCTCTCACTATTGCCCTGGAGGGAATGGAGCTCATAAAGAGCCACCACCTTCCTCCTCCTCCTCCTCAGTGCTGAGATGACAAGCATGGGCCACTGCAGCCACCAAAGAGAAGAACTTCTAAAATCACCCTTGGCTTTTAGGGCACTGTCTATATCTGACACTGCACGCTGCGGCCTGTACCATCGGCTGTTTGCTCAGTCTGTATCTGTATCCACTGTAACACTTACAGAGATTCGTCCTCAGGGTTATTTATGACTGTGTGAGGGTATGCGTGTGCGTGAGCATGCACGCACCTAGAGTCCAGAAGAGAGCGTGAGGTCCTTGGAGCTGTGGTGACGTGGGTCAGCCGAGCGGCCTGAGCCATGCTTTAGCTCCTATGTAAGACTCAGATCAGCAACCCTGCCAGTGCTATTCAGTTGGTTACACTAACATTCACTGGTTGTCCAATGAACCTAAGTTACTAATGCAGGAATAAATGCAGTCACTTTTGAATGTGTGTATGTTTGAGTGTGTGTGTGTGTGTGTGTGTGTGTGTGTGTGTGTGTGTGTGTGTGTCTTCTATTGAGTGGGCATTAGAGGGACAGGTGAAGGGAATCTGCACAACTTTTTACTCAGAAACAATTTACTGAGGTAAGTCCTACACAGTCAGCAAAAGGGACACTATTCCTAAGCATTAGGAGGTATCCTTGTTGGCAGGAACAGTATTAGCATTTCATGACATAGAGAAACCCCTGAAGCTCCAAATTCTCTTGCTCTTCAAGAGCTGTAAGTCCCAATATCAAAGAGAAAGCCCCAGGTACCCCCCTTCCCCGTCACAGTTCTAAGATCTCTGTGCTGCCTGTCTTCAGTTCCTTTCCTTCATCCAGTCCTAATCTGAATCACTCTAAAATTTAGGTCAGCTATTAGTCCTAAAGAGTTCAGGTATCTTTCCTTAATTCTAACTAATTCATATTTCTGTTCCTTTTCTCCTCAGCTGAAATGCCTTGCGCAGAGCCTCACCTTCTCCGAGTTGAGCAGCAGGTGTCCATTTGCTCGAACAGACACAGGCCACTTGTCACTTCACAGGCGCAAGTTGCAAGACAGAAAACAAAAAGTACAACAGAATTACAATTTTCCATGATACCCGCAAGTAAATGTTAACAGCGAGCAGTTTGTTGAGACAAGAACATGCATTGCAATTGTGGGTGCATCACAATTCTTTTGCTTCACAGTTCCAGGGTCAGTAACAGGGCTTGACTCATCCCACAGAAGTGCTCCCTGTTTTCAACAGAAAGCAACTAAAAAGAACCCAAGGATTGGTTCTGTAAGTTATGAAAACGAAATACAGCAGGGCTCAGCTATTAACAAGATCAGGAAGATTGGAACAAGTGCAGTGGTGGCTGAAAGGTCATGAGCACCCTGTTCTCTTCACACACTGCATCATGCACTCTACAACCTGTCTTAAGACTGCTACACTCCTGCACCAAGCAAACTAGTGCCCCTGATGACCTGAAATATATATAGCATACTCTTCAGCCTGTTGATAGAAGACAGGGAGAAGCACACATTCCACATTAATACATACTGTAACAAATCCAACTAACACTCCACAGCCACTCCTTAAGACACTTGAAGCCTTAAGACACCCTTACTGACTCTCAGTAAATGAACCCCACCCAGACTGGAGCATTTACCTTTGCTCTGGCCACATGGCCACATGATTATAAATGTAATACGAAAGATGATTTGGAATCAGATCCTTGCCAGAGGCTCGAAGGTCCACTGGATACCAAAACTCAAATTCCTGCTTCAACTGATCCAGCTTTTCCTTTGGGATCTGAGTCTTAGGAAATGGAGCATCCTTGAAGAACACGTAATCCCAAACGTCCCTTGTCATCTGCTGGGGTCTGCATTGAAGTAAAGTAAACAAAACTATTATTTCCAAAGAATCAGAATTTCCACCTAATCATGTATTAAAATTTTAATCAGTTACAGCACCAAACAAGAACAAACAGATTCCCTAAGAACAAGAAGGCATGACCGCACAGGAGGAGCGACTCAATCATCTTTCTCAATTGCACAGTACAAAAGCGAAACATAACGAAAGACTGCTAACCAAGCCCTTTTTTTATTTAAAGATTTATTTATTTTATATATGTGAGTACACTGTCACTGTCTTCAGATACCCCAGAAGAGGGCATCAGACCCCATTACAGATGGTTGTGAGCTACCATGTGGTTGCTGGGAATTGAACTCAGGACCTCTAGAGGAGCAGTCGGTGCTCTTAACCACTGAGCCACCTCTCCAGCCCCCAAGCTTTTTTTTTTTTAAAGACAGGATCTCACTATGTAGACCAAACGCCTTCAACGCACAAAGAATGGCCTATCTCTGCCTCCTACATAATGAGATTAAAAGTGAATGCCTCTTGCTATTTTCTTGAGAAAAATAAATGTGAAAGAATCAATTTCTAAATATGTAAGCCAAGATGTCACAACACGGGCAGCTGAACAGCTTCTTTTCTCTAACTACATACCAACCTGATGCCCAGTGGAGACTCCGCCTGCCCATGCAGGTCACCTCCCTGCAGCAGGTGTGCAACTGTGTAGAACGCCATGTAAATAGTGGAATCCGACAGAGACTCGATCAGCCACTGCTCATCCCAAGGCAGGCGAGTGCCTGCAACACAAAGAGGAGACACTGCTGCTGCTGAGGCTGAGACTCCCGGCAGGAGCCCCGTCTTCAAGGACCTTCTGGTGCTGGTCTGCGGATGGGTTATTGTTATTGTGGTTTGTTTGTGGTGCTAGGAACTGAGCCAAAGCTTTGCACATGGTAGGCAAGCACTACCACTGAGCTACATCACAACCCTAAGAAGACCTAAATTCTACTTTAATAATTTATAAAGATAAAATAAGTGTACAAAACCAAGACTGACTGAACCTCTGGAGTCCTTTAATAAAAACATCATATAACTAGAGAGGGCTCAATAAGTAAGAACTCTTGCTGCACACACATAAAAACCAGAATTTTGTTTTCAGTACCTATGTAAAATCCTGAATGCCCGAGCCCTAGCCCTATGGGGAGAGGCAGGAGGATCACTGGGGCTCTGGCTGCTAGCCTAAGCCCGCTAGCCTAGCTCCAGGTTCAACAAAAGACTGTCTCACTGAAGGATGGCGAAAAGTGATAGAATGGAGCCAGACATCCTCCACTGGCCTCCACACGTGCACGGGCATGCACGGCCTGCTCAGAGATGTTCATATACCCATACATACACCACATTACATACACACACACAACACATCCTCCACTGGCCTCCACACATGCACGGGCACGCACAGCCTGCTCAGATGTTCATATACCCATACATACACCATATTCACATACACACAAAGRTATAAACAAACAAACAGATTGTAATAGAAAAGCCACGTGGTCAGAGAGCTCTATCTAGCATTAGATAGGTGACAGGGAACCACATCCTCTCACCAAAACCTCTCACTTTCCAGTTAGCAAACACCAGGAGAAAGGGGGAGGAAAGGCAAACAATCGTGCATTTTCTGTCTGGCTATCTAAGAAAATCACACACGAGGATGAGGAGTCTGCCGACCTAAACCGTAGGTTCTTGAGCAGGCGTGTTCTTGGAGCCAGTCTAAGGAAGCTTCGAAGTTCTTCCTGCTCTCCTCGCAGAATCTAAGAACAAAGGCCAAAATGTGTCCTCTCTTTCATCAGCCACACTCCTGCCCCCCTCTCGCCTTCTCCCATCTTACGTTTCCATGTTCTTCAGGCACTGAAATGTCTGTTTCTTCCAGTTCTCATCTCCATAATCCAAGTACCTGGGAGTGAACAAAATAAGCTCTTCTTAACGTCAGAAACGACCAAAGTGACCAAAGTGACTTTCTTGTAACGAGAGGGACTAACCACTGGTCACACAGGGCCACCACACACTCGTCTGCAGACCTCGACATCACTTGTCTCTCTGGCTCCATGTAGATAAGTGCATCTCCCTAAAGGAAGGTAAATGAAGACAGGGCGGCTGTCATGTCCAAGCCAGCCTTCCCTTCCCTCCCCTTCCCCAGGCTGGAACCACGCGCCCTTCCATGCAGCTCCTGCTTCTGAGCACCTCATCGACTGGACCACTTTACGAGCTACCCGTCATTCTAGCACTTTCTGATCTTATGGTTCTAGGGTTGGGCTTCTTATGATAGCTTTCCATCTTTGTTATAAAAATACAAAGAAAATTAAAAGAAAGAAAAACTAAATAAGTGATGCAGCAAAACAAAAACTATACTCCAGCAGATGTGGTAGCACAGCTATAATCCCGGCTCCAGGAGGCTGAAGGAGAAAGATGATGGTTTCAATGTCAGCCTGGGCTACACTAAGGGACCATCTCAAAAAAACAAAACAAAGCCAGGTGTGGTAGTACACGCCTGTAATCCCAGCACTCAGGAGGCGGAGGCAGAGGCAGAGGCAGAGGCAGAGGCAGACAGATCTCTGTGAGTTAGAGGAAAGTTCCAGGACACTTGTCTCAAAAAACAAAACAACCAACAAACTCACATCATAAACATTTAGATTAGAGAACTATGAGAGAAAGCTGGGCATAGCGGCTCACATCTGTAATCCCACCACTTGCAAGACTGGAACAGGAGCATTTTCACAAGTTTGTAGCCAGCCTAGACTACAAAGTGAGACCACGTCTCAGAAAAGGAAGAAAAAATAAAGGAGAGAGAGAATTAGAGACAGAGACACGGATGGATGCCAGTATTAAAATAAGCAACACAGTTGAAAGATATCCCCTCCAAAGATAAATTTAAAAGAATGTGGAAGGATAAAGGAAATGTTTGTGTGTGTGTGTGTGTGTGTGTGTGTGTGTGTGTGTGTGTGTGTGTGTGTGTGTGTAAATGCACGGAGAAGCCAGGTATCATTCTTCAAGTGCCATCCATCTTTTCTTTCCCTTTGAGACAGGGTCCCTCACTGGCCTGGGGTCCATTAAGCAGGCTAGTGAYGTGAACCCCGGGAGCCTGCCGTCTCTTCCTCCCCAGGGCTGGATATCAAGCATGCCTCATCACACAAGCATGGACTCCGGATCGACCGGAACCCAAGCCTTCCTCCCCCAGGCTGCTTTGCCGTGGGGCTAGCACCTAGGCTTAGTGGTACACTCATGGTTCCCCAGCCTCTCCTCCTGCTTACAGAGATGAATCACCAGCTTTGTCTTTTWAATTCAGTAAACATAAAGACCACAGTCAAACTTTAAGAGCTAAGTAGCTAAGCAGAGTCCTGCCAAAGGAGAAACAGGAGGTAAAAATAAAAAACAAAGCAGCGCAAAAACAAAACAAAACAAAACAAAAAACCCTCAAGTGGCCACTGCAAGACACATTRCCAAAGTTCTCTGGGTGAGCCCTGCACATGCCAGCTTTGGTTTTCTTGAAGTTTGCTTTTGTTTTCCTTGTCGTTCTGGGGGCAGGGCATGTTGAGACAGGGTCTGCACAGCCCAGGCTAGCCGTGAGACTGAGATCTCCCTGCCTCTGCCTCCTAGACACTGAGATAACAGACATGCACTACAACACAGGACGCATCTCAGCCTTAGAGCACAGTCTCATCCCTATCTGAGGACACGTGCAGTCAGGGAGCGGCAGTGGCCTGCGTTCCGCCGTAAGCCTCTGTTACTCCTCTTATTCAGTGCTAGGCTCTACTGCAGAGCCCAGTGCTACTMAYGCYCTTAGGMCTATAGCTGACTGCTCCCCCGGACAGCCTCCAGAAAACCACATACAGCATCGATCATGTTTTGCTGAATAGTCTTCTTTACATGTTGGATCTTCTGTCCTTTAAAGCCATCCACTAGCATCACCTACAAGGATGAGGGGAAAACATACAGTTAACATTTGCTTCGAGTTTCCCTAGCTAAGTTTACTTAACTCACCAAACCAAATGTATTTTCAGAATAACAGATATCTCATTTATTATAACCATAACGTTATTTTGATACAATTGACACAGTGGTAATAACATAGCATTAGTCTTTGTGAAATGTAACTGGGTCTAGTCCAATTGTCTTTCTGCAGCTGTACCAATGAGGGCAGAGCCAGGAAGGTGCACTCACTTCCGTGCTCACGCTTCCACGTGGAGCCGAGTCTTCTATACTAGCAGTTTCCAACCTGTGGGTTAGGTATGACCCCCTTTGGGCTCTGCTTATCAGATATACTACACATCAGATAGTTATGATTTGCAAAATTACAGTTGTGAAGTAGCAACAAAATAATGTTATGGTTGGAGGGGTCACTATAACACGATGAACTGTATTAAAGGGCCGTAGCATTAGGAAGGTGGAGAACCACCAAACTATGATCATTCTGGTGGGGGTTTAGAGTGAACCAAGCATATTCCACTCAGGCTTCTCTATCCGATCCTGCCTGTTACAGGCCTGCTACAGGCCTGATATCTTCCAAACTTCTTACTTAGTGGGCAAATTTAACACTAGAGCAAAGAATTCACTCAGAGTATACAGCTGCAAATAAAAACAAGTCCAGGCTATGTAAATTATGACTTACACCATCATAAAATCCTCTTAGATATAATTTCTCCTTTGCTTCTGCAAGTTTTTCACGGTCATTCTGGCTCTGAATTTTCAGCTCGTCACAAAGGATCACAGCAGAGAGCTTTCCAATCCCTGGGATTTCAAGGACTGGCACCTGCAGAGACACCAGAATGTATTCATGCTGAAAGGCAGACACAATCCGTGTGGACGTGCCCCTTTGCCACTGATGCTCTGCAAAGTCGCCCTGGATCTCACTGTCAGCAGGCAGAGACATACAGCAGGCTCAGTGCTCACAGTCCCCTCACCTGCAGAYGGGCGTGCGCACTCCCTTACCAGGAGCACACACAGCTCCTGCTCTCACCCCACCTCAAAGGTCACTAAGTAACCAAGGAGGGCACGGACTCAAGAATGATAACAATTTTTATGAACTGTTTCAAGTTTATATTAAACTCTTGAAGTGTTTCCCCAGCGCTGGGGATCACATCCAGGGGATTGAGCGTGCCCAAGCCCAGTCTCCTAGACTCTTCATGTAAGTCATTTGCTAGAAGTCTTCTGACCGCCAGGCAGTGGTGGCGCTCGCCTTTAATCCCAGCACTCGGGAGGCAAAGGCAGGCCGATTTCTGAGTTGAGGGCAGCCTGATCTACAGAGTGAGTTCCAGGACAGCCAAGGCAACACAGAGAAACCCTGTCTCGAAAAACCAAAAAAAAAAAAAAAAAAAATAGAAGTCTTCTGACCTTTCTTCTGCAGCTGACAAGAAAACAACAAACACTAAGCAGCCTGCAAGGCTACAAAATAAATATTCATGAGTTGGGTGTGGTCCGGTGTTGTTATCTTTGCAATGCAGGGGATGACCAAGAAGACAGTGCAGTATGAGACTGCACTGACTAAAGGCTGTCCCCAACTGCAGGGGACAGTGGGAAGGAAATGCGCACTGTTCACTTTTCTTTTACTGTTATTTACAGTAGGCAATTAGCAAATTAAAGTATAAAAAATTCCCTCTCTTATTTTGAAACTCTACCAATTATTTATTTTTGCTACAAGGAAAATATGAAATGCCTTTTCCCCCCTGATGTAAAGATGTGTCAAGCCTGCGAAGACTCACATACTCACCGGCTCAAACGGCAGGACCATGTCATCTCTAATTCCATACTTTGTTCGTAAGGCCTACAGGAAATTAATAAGTTAACATTAATGCTCGATTTTGTTGCTGGTACAATCAATACGAAAAGCAAACTCAATGTTTTGGGTTTTTCCTTTACTCTGTAACCTCTGCTGGTCTTATACTTAGATCTTCCTGCCTCAGCTTCTCTCTTGCCCAGCTTCAAACTTCTATTATTTGTTCTCTCCATACAGACCAACCTTTAACTTTATCAAATATCTCATGAAGGGACCTGGGACCTTTTAAAGCTCAATAGTTTACTTTAATGTGAATGGCCTTCAGGCATGTCCAATATTTTGACATTATGACAAAACCTGTCATCTATACGGTTCCCAATTAAGAACTAGGCAATCAACTTACAAAGAAAACTTCATGTTTTAGCCGGGCAGTGGTGGCACACGCCTTTGATCCCACACTTGGGAGGCAGAGGCAGGTAGATCTCAGTTGCAAGGCCAGCCCGGTCAACAGAGTGAGTTCCAGGACAGCCAGGGCTATACAGAGAAACCCTGTCTCGAAAAACCAAAAAAGAAAAGAAAAAGAAAAAAGAAAACTTCATGTTTGAAATAAGGTTGGTTTTTTTCATTGAGTCTAATCCACGGCTATCCTGTGACACATGTAACCCACAGGCCACAAGTTGAGCATGCCTGTAGGAACTGCAGTCAAATGTAACAATGCACACAGACCAGACAGCAAGACAGCGCTCCAGTTAAGGGTACTCTTAGCTGTAATGAAAACATGAATATAAAATAAAAGGCTTTCCTGGGACTGGGAGAATGAGTCAGTGGGTGAGAACACCTGCTGCAGAAACATGAGGACCTGAGCTCAATCCTCAGCACACGCGTGAAATGCACTCCTGCGACCCCAGCACTGCACGAGGTGGAGAGGAGGATCCTCTGGGGCTTGCTGGCTACCAGCCTAGCTCCAGGCTCCCTGAGCGACTGTCTCAAGAGTAAGGTGGCAGTGGTAGAGGAGAACACCAAATGTGCCGCTCTGCCCCGTGTGGCAGTCACACACTCACCACACACATAGCCTTCTCAAATTTGTCAATCTTGTCCACCCACGAGTATCCAAACCCTGAAAACCAGGTTAGCAGTAACAGTCCAGAGACAAAACATGGATGCTCTTAGCCTGGTCGCCCAACTTCTTGGCAGTCCCTCACTGATCCCATGCTGAATTAAAAACAAGGACATGAAAGGAATACTTGCTTGCTTTTTCTTCAGGTCCCTGAGTGCCGCAAAATCATCCGGGGAATCAGAAGGAACGCTCGTGACCACCCCAGTGCCTTATAAAAGACAGAGCGAAATTAACTAATACAATCAGAAAGCAATCAGCAAAACATTCTAACAGCAAAGTCCGTACCTTTATCCTCCTTGATGGTCAGCATAGGGAGAACATAGACCACCTCATAGCAGGTCAGGGGTGCAGAAAGTGAAGCCCCTAGGATTTCCTGCATAAAGAGCAGCAAAACGAGAAGAAATGCAGCTGCGGTGACAAAAGTTAAAATAATATTCAAATTTTTAGGCCAAGAAGCTCCATCTGAAAAGAAAATGGATATGCTCCCAAGATCTGCATCTGAAAAGCATATGGAGTTCTGCACCTGCACAAAGCAGTTGCTGCAGTTAATGACATGGAGAAAATCACAATGGCTTTAGATGCTCTTACAGCCAAAATGGGCAGTCTGTGAGGGACTGTTTGTTAATTAGCTTTACTTGGCTATTCTACCATGTCTACATATTTTAACACCACACTGTTTACCATAGGCACACACAATTACTCCACTAAGTAAACAGTTTAAAATAAAGAAAAAGTAAAATCATTAAACTATGGGTTTTTTTGTTTTTTTGTTTTGTTTTTTTTCCGAGACAGGGTTTCTCTGTGTAGCCCTGGCTGTCCTAGAACTCACTCTGTAGACCAGGCTGGCCTTGAACTCAGAAATCCGCCTGCCTCTGCCTCMCAAGTGCTGGGATTAAAGACGTGCRCCACCACCGCCCGGCTAATCTATGATTTTAAGTAAATGGTTAAAAATAATCTGAAATGATACACCAAACTTGACAATGTGATAGCAATCTTAGTATCCTGACATAAATATGTACTGCTTGTGACATTGTACTTCTTGATAAAAAACAGTATCAAAACCCATAGCAAGGGCTACAAACTGTCCAAAATGCACCAGCAAGATGGTTCAGCAGGTGAAGGCACTTGCCACCAAGTTGGACAACTTCCACTAAATTCCTAGGATCCATGTGGTAGGACAGAAATGACTTCCAAAAGTTATTCTCCATACACACTGCATGACACACCTTACACACAGCCACATATGCACAAAATGCCTATCTTCTCGCTCTCCCTTTTACAGTGTCTCCTATCTCACCCTGTAATTCAGGCTGGCATAAAACTAACAACGGTCTTCCTGCCTCTACTTCCTGAGTGCCACCCAGCTCTAGACCTGTACTTGTATAAGACAACAAAGGGCCTGCAGCTGCACACTCATACTGCACCATTGCATTGTAGTGTGTGTGTGTGTGTGTGTGTGTGTGTGTGTGTGTGTGTGTGTGTACCTTTACAGAACCAGCAGTCATATGTGTACAACTTACATACCACAGCAGTTTTAAAGGCTGAAATCGGGGCTGGAGAGATGGCCCAAAGGTCAAGAGCACTGACTGCTCTTGCAGAGGTCCTGAGTTCAATTCCTAACAACCACGTGGTGGCTCACAACCATCTGTAATGGGATCTGATGCCCTCTTCTGGTGTGTGTGAGAACAGCTACAGTGTATTCATATATATAAAATAAATAAATAAATCTTAAAAAAATTCTTAAAAAAAAAAAGGCTGAAATCAAAAAACTGTTCTAACTTACATTGTGAGAAGGTGCATTAAGAACAGGAAACTGTACAGGTATAGTAACATATGTGATGACTTTAATCCCAGCACTCCCAGAAGTAGAGGCAGGCTGGTCTACATAGTGAGTTCCAGGAGCCCAGGCCTCTGTAAAGAGACCCTGTCTTAAAAAACAAAACAAAACAAAACAAAACAAAACAGCAACCATATGAAACTTGCTGAACCACAAAAAACAAACAAACAAAAAAATCCATGAAAGTAGAAGGATGAGGAAGGGAATCATTGAGAATGGGGTTGTGGAGGGCTGGAGAGGGTAATTTAGGGAAGGTTAAAATGATTGAAATACACTACGTACATGGATAAAAATGGCATAATGAAGCCTGCTTTATGTGTAATTAAGATGTGCTAACTTAAAAAATAGCAAAAGCCCCACACCTGGTGGTACAGCTGTAATTCCACTTGCTAAGAAGACTGAGGCACAACGATCACAACGTCAAAGAAACCAGAGCTTAGACAGTAAGTACAAAGCCAGCCTAGGGAATTTAGTGAAAGCGTATTTCAAAGTACTAGGTACAGCAGTGACAGAGCACCTGTGGGACACAGCTCAGGGACAGAGCACCTGTGGGGCACAGCTCAGGGACACAACACCTCTGGGGCACAGCTCAGGGACACAACACCTGTGGGGCACAGCTCAGGGACACAACACCTGTGGGGCACAGCTCAGGGACACAACACCTCTGGGGCACAGCTCAGGGACGGAACACCAGTGGGGCACAGCTCAGGGACAGAGCACCTGTGGGACACAGCTCAGGGACTGAACACCCATGGGGCACAGCTCAGGGACACAACACCTGTGGGGCACAGCTCAGGGACACAACACCTGTGGGGCACAGCTCAGGGACACAACACCTGTGGGGCACAGCTCAGGGACACAACACCT
>BDUI01004727.1:7606-19087 GCA_002335545.1 Apodemus speciosus
TATATATGTGTGTGTGTGTGTGTGTGTGTGTGTGTATAGCTAAATGTATACATAAATCTTTTTCAGTCTTTTCATGTTACTTGTGTGTATATGAATTCAGGGCTAGCAATTTGATATTGGATAACCAATTAAGGGACTCATCCCTGGAGAAGACTATTTCTCTCACTCCCAGCTTTCCATAATTGCTTTTGTCTAGGGCTGGGACCCCATAAAGTTTAATTTTCCCGTGTTAGCATGTCTATTGGTGTAGCACTTCTCTAGGTCCTGTTTACTCAGTCATGTCGGTGAGGTACCTTGAGTGCRGCTTTTCTCTCATTTCTAGAAAACACATATCACACACACGCACACACACAAACATACACACACACACACATTTACACATTCATACACGCTGCATTTTGATCATAGCCACTTTCTTTATCCATTCTATTTCCAATTCCCCAAAATTTTCCTCTCACTCTCATGTCTTTTTATACAATTTGTTTTTGTTTTGTGTTGATCTATTTTTAAATTGGACACATTATTTTCTCATTGTTGAGTTTTGAGAATTCTTTGTCTATTTTGGAATGTTTGCCTGGTGTGTGCTTTACAAATATTTCCTCCCAATCTAAGTTCTCTTTGTGTTCTTATGACTTGTCCCTTGATTAGCAGACAATTCTAAATCACAGATTTAGTTTAAAATGTCTGCTATGTCCTAAGTATCTTTTTTTAAACTGAAATGATGAGCTGAGGTCCAGAGAGGTTAACTTGATCCAAAAATAACAGCACATCAAGAGTCAGAGTTTCACCTTTTCCCTCCTTGTTTTATTTTCAAACACATTTCTCCATGGTTTTTCCACTTTGCACACTCTTTATCATAATTGTGTTTTTGAACAAATAACATGGGCTTGATACCTTCTACTGAGAATATAGATAGATAATTTTTTGAGACCGTAACAATTTCACTCCTAAATTCTGTCTTTAAAAAAAATCAATAGAGGGTTTTTAGAGTTGCATAAATGGGTAGGAAGCATAAACTGTTTCAATTCCTTTATGCTATACTTTCACTCACTGTTGACACCTGACATTATTGTTATATGATATTCCACTTGATAGGCTGATACTGATGCATTATTACAAAATGCAGCCTTGCTCTGTACCATTCTGTTTCTTTTGTATATTCTATGGTCTTGGATGAATGTCCACTGTCCTGTATCCATCTTTATAATATGTAGAGCAGGTTATGTGCAGCAAACACACTGTGTGCTCTGCTTCCCCATTCACCTTCACCTTCTGCTAATCCCTGTTTTTTTTAATTGTCTCTACAGCATTCCCATTTCCAAGATATTCTTTGTTACCCACAAGCCAATTGAAACTAGATAATTCCTCAAGAGAGGCTTTTCCTCTCAGATGACTCTTGGCTATGGCAAGTTGACAATTAGGTTTACCAGGTTGACCATAAGATTTACCCAGACATGTTGAAGAAAAATATTTACCTCAATATCGATAAGGCCTTTACCTTTGGATATGGAAAAGGTGGGTAAGAGAAGCTTAGGTCTCCATAGCAGTGGTGATGAGAGATGACCTTTGATCACTCCACAGTGCCTAGGAATTAGGATGTGCAGGGAGAAAAGAATCCCAGACAACGGTTTCAAATGGGATCTGAGGATTGCTGAGGGCACAGGTCACAGAGTTTAAATAGAACTGATATCTTGATCCTCCTGTCTCAGTGCACTTTTGTTTCAATTCAACTCACTGTAGAAATGATCAGAATGAGCTTCTGCTCATTCTCCTTCACCTCCCTTATCTCACTTGAGACACAGCAGGGCTCTTCCCTTCTCTGTTCATTGAGGTATGAAAAACCTTAGGTGTTACATGAATATAATTCTTTATAGTAATGGGAATCTGGATCCTTATATTAGGTAACCTGATTCCCATTTCCAATATTCTCATAAAGACATGCCTTTTCAATACAATGTTTAAGAAACATTTCTCAAAGTCTGTCATGTATTTATCATGTTTTGAGCAATTTTCTATGTAATCGTTTCCATGGTAGCCCAGTCTAGAAATAGAAAAGCTTTTAAAAAGTGTGATGTTATAGTCAGGAGGAGTTGAAATGGGCRAGTAGATTTTGCCTCTCTGTAGTCTAGTGTCGAGAGGTTCCGTAGACTTCTGAGTGAAAGGTGCCTTAGAGTAAAACTCGGCGGAAGCAGCATGGCACACGAGCTCAATGCTAGCAGGAGAGGCAAAGCTTTGGGAATAAAGGACCCTGTGCTTTTGTAACTGCGATGATGAAAACCAATCCCCGTGGCTTTCATATCACTCAGGTCTCATTTGGAGGAGCATGCAACATTTTCACTTGAAAATGCCCATACTAAAATATGCTATAAGCGTTTTTAATGACTTAAACTTCTGAAACTTTTATAGCTCAGTTAAAAATCTGTACAGGTGCACACATAGAACTTAAAATTTCAGGATGACCATGTAGATGTTACCTTTCTCCTACCAAAAATACCTGAGCAGAGGCAAGTGGAAGGAGCAAGGGTTTGTTGTAGCCCACCGTTTAGAGGAATGTCGACTGTCCCTCCAGGGATGGCATGGYAACAGGAGTGGSTTCTCCTATGGCACTGACCAGGGAAGGAGAAAGGCTGTTTCTTTTTATTCAACTGAATAAAGTTAACATATTCATGTAAAAAAATGCACAGTCTGGTTCTCTTGATGCCCTGAGCACAATATGTAACACCATGACCGCCATCACTGCTTACATTCATGGTGAGGTTTTCCTCCTTGGTTAAATGAAAAGATCCTATTAGAAGCATCCAAAGATGGACCTTATTAGTGACCCATATGCTTTCCCCCCCCAATCAATCTGACAGTTGAAATTACAAATCCCATTGTAGGTTTCTTGGAAAAAGGTGTGAAGGAGGTAGATGAGCAAATGGCAGAGTTCCAGCATTTTCCATGGCAATGGTCTACATCCCAGGCACAGAAATAAGGCGTGACTGCAGCTGTTACATGAAATTAGACACTGAAAATGCTGAGAAGGCTCAGATTGTTAGTGAGCCTGAACAACCAACCAAAGAACATACACAGGATGCACTTAGGCCTCTCTGCACATATGTAGCAGATGCGCAGCTTGGTCTTAATGTGAGTTCCCGAAAGGCTGGAATAGGGACTATCGCAAAGGCTGTTGCCTGTATGTGGCGTATGTTCTTCTAGCCAGGCTGCTTTGTCTGACCTCAGCAGGACAGACAGCACCTAGCCTCACAGAGACTTGAAGTGCCAGGGTAGGGGGATACCCAAGGAGGCCCCACCCACTCAGAGGAGTAGGGGAGGAGGAAGAGTAGAAGGATTGTGTGTGTGTAGGCGGGGAAGGGGTGACCAGGAAGGGGCCACTGAGTGGGATATAAAGTGAATAATTAAGTAGGTAAGAAAGTAAATAAATAAATAAACAAATAAATAAATAAAATGATGAAATTGGACAGCAGTATAAAGGAGGGTATAAACAGAGTTATTGAACCATGTAAATTGTTAGGGTCATATTTTAAGGCTGAAATGGAGTTACAGAAAGGAAAAGGGAGTGAAAGGCAACTAAATAGACTCTGCACTTTGGAAGGCAGATGAGTATAGGGCATCAATAAAGTTGCCAAGCAGTTACAGAGAAGGAGGAGGGATACTTAACACTGGAGACCCAGGCACTGTGCAAACTGTGTRACACCAGCACAGGAGGAAATAATGGATACTACGTGCTACAAATGGATACTAAGGACTGCAGAAGGTAAGAGTTTCATGCTCTATGACCCTAGCATTTTTTCAAAGGATGCACAGTCTGGTTCTATAGATCCACTGAGTATAATATGTAATACCATGACTGAAAGCAGCCTCAGGACTCAAGGTTCCAGAGGGATAGATGTCCATAATGTCAGGAAAAGCATGATAGCAGGGCCAGGAAGCTGAGAAATCACATCTCAACCACACATAGAAAGCAAAGAGCAAGCAGAAAATGGGCTGAGCATATAAACCTTCAATACCTGCCCAATTACGTACTTCCTCCAGCAAGCCTGCCCCTCCTACAGGATCCAAAATCTCCTCAGACAGAACCACTCAGACGACACTTGGRGAACCAAGTGTTCAAATATGTGAGCCCACTGGAAATACTTTACCAAGCAGGAAATACCAATGACTTTAATAAGAGTATGAAAAGCTGCCTGTCATGTSATCAGGGAATTTAAAACTGAAATAGTAATGAAATGCACTATGAATGGCTAAAATCTAAACACTGCCAACACTGGAGTGGAGCATTCACTGCTGGTGAGAATACAGAATGCTACAGTTGATTTGGAAGAATGTTTAGTGGTTTCTTAAAATCCAGCATATGCATGTACTCTCAAGTGAGTTGAAAACTTATATCCACACAAAAATGCACATGCAGGTGTGTATCAGGAGYGTATTTCTAATTGCCACCCCTTGGAAGCAACTTATAAGTCCTTTGGTAGGATAACAGGTAAGTGAATTGTATTCCGTCCAGATAATGGACTATTAAGTTAAAAGACAATTGAGCTGTCAATCCACAGAGCCTCGAAGAAGTTTTGAAAGCATAATGGAAAGTGAAACAAACAAATCTGAAAACCAGGCTCTACATGGTGGTTAGTATTGATTGTTAACTTGACAAGTCTRAAATTACTTGGTGGAGAAGGGCCTAGGAATGTCCATAGAGAATTGTTCTCATTAGCTTCATTGATGTCAGAAAACCTGTCCTCTGCAGGTGGCACCATTTTCTGGCTTGGATACTTGACTGTACAGGAGGAGAAAGTGAACTGAGAAACTCTCCATTTCTTGCTCTTGAATGTCACCCAAACTCCTGCTGCCTTGACTCCTTTCCAATGGTGGACTGTGCCTTTGAACTAATAAGCTGTAATATCTATTATCTTTAGGAAACCAGTTACTACTTGTCTTAGTTAGGGTTTCCATTGCGGTGAATAGACATCATGACCAAGGTAACTCTTATTCAGAAMACATTCCATTGGAGCAGGCTTACAATTTCAGATGTTCAGTCCATCATCATCATGATGGRAAGCATGGCAGTGTCCAGACATAACCATAGTACTGGAAGGACCAAGAGTTCTACCAGTCAGAAAGAGACTGACTTCCACAGGCAGCCAGAAGGAGAGTCTCTTAAGCGCTGGGTGGAGCTTGAGCCTAGGAAACCTCAAAGCCCACCTACATGGTGACACACTTCCTCCAACAAGGCCACACCTCCTTGTAGACCCACTTTCCATGGGCCAAGCATGTTTGAACCATTCAATTATGAAGTCTCTTCAAGCAGAAATACCAGCACTCCAAGTTCTAGTACAATTCAGAGATTAAACGGAGGAGAAAGCTGATGTTTCAACAAAAATGTCAATAGTGATACCTGTTTTACTCAAGTTCAGAACTAGCGTGGATTGAACCCATCTAAATTGGGGAGAGCAATTGTTTTACTCAGGCTAATGATTCAAATTTTAATCTTATCTGGAAATACCTATGTAGACATGCCCAGAACAATACTCAGTCAAGTTGCTGGGCATACTATGGTCCATTCGATTTGACATATAAAATTAAATAATATTGTCATTTAGCATGTCAGTCAGGTACAGTGACTGGTTTTCTAACAGGGAACTAGACATGCATCTAGCCAGGGTATAATATGGTCATGATTCCTTTTTATATATTGGTCAACACTAGATGTTAATATTTCATCAAGGTTATTTTGCATCTGCGCTCATGANTTCTCTTCTCTTCTCTTCTCTTCCCTTCACTTCCCTTCTCCCCTCTCCTTTCCCTTTCCTTCTTTCTTTCTTTCTTTCTTTCTTTCTTTCTTTCTTTCTTTCTTTCTTTCTTTCTTTCTTTTTGAAGTCTTAATGTTAATACAGTATTATTCACAGAAATTTGAGTTAGGTTTTTTTTTTTTTGAGGAATTTGTTCGTTTTGTCTAAATTCTCAAAGCTTGAGTACAATGTTATTGCCAGTGTTCCCACATTTTTTCTTTGGAGTTTGCAGAATCTGGAGCGAGGTCCTAACAGGCTTGTTCTCTCATAACCAGACTTGTCAGAGATTTGTCAGCTTTGTTGCTCTCTTCAAAGGTCTAGATTTTTGTTTCATCAATTTTTTTCTGTTTTAAATTAATTACCTTTATTCCATGCCTGTCCTCATGACTTTTATTATGTTTTTCCTTTTCATTATTTTGAATTTATTTTGTTCTTCTCCTAGGTATATGTTCTTATTAACTAATGCTTTCTTAGACAAGATGCTTTTTGTGTCTTCTGCATGGAATAGAGGCATTTTAGTGTTATGARCTCCCTCCAGCACTGCTATAGAAACACATAGGTTTTTATGTGCTATAGATACATTCAGCTCAATGTATTATTTATTAATTTTAGACTTCATTTTCTTCTTCTTTTTTAATGACTTTTATTTTTTTTACAGGCCAGTCATTACTGCAATCATGGTCTGCCGTCCCACAGTTACTCACCCCATTCCTCCTTCCCCCTGTTTCTAAAAAGATGGCCCCTACCCCCAAACCCCAACCCCCTGCCAGGCCTTCCCACTCCCTGGGGCCTCAAGTTTCTCCAGGATTAGGCACATCTCCCACTGAGGTCAGACCAGGCAGTCCTCAACTGTATATGTGTTGGGGGCCTTGGGCCAGCTGCCTGGTTGGTGGCTCAGTGTCTGAGAGATCTCAAGGGTCCAGGTTAGTTGAGACTGCTGGTCTTCCTATGGGGTCACTCTCCTCCACAACATCTTCCAGTCTTTTCCTAGTTCAACCACAGGGGTCCCAGACTTTAGTCCATTGGTTTGGGTATAAGCATCTGTTTCTGTCTCATAGACTTCACTTTCCCTGGTGTATTATTTTGAAGTCTGTTGTTTAGTATTTATCTGTTTACATCAAACCTCTGCTAATCACCTGCTTACTTAGAGATCTGTTGGGTTATTAAATGCTGTAGATCTGCTTCAATCTATTTTTCGGTTCTCTTTACTATTGCTGCCTCCAGCAGAAAGCCAATTTCCAGGCACATTCAATGTCCTGTATTTGAATATTCCTTTCTTGAGTCTTCCTTGACTTATTTTTGCTTATATTTGGAGTTTTTTTGAAAACCAAATTTTCATTTCATAAACAGCAGTTGCAAAGACACCTTAAGGCTGTCCCAGGAGAAAACATGTGCTAAGCTTTGCTAGTTAGAAGAACCCTGTAGTTGATAGAGACAGAATAAAGAGTGATAATTCTGGGAAAAATCATGGTCTGAAAAGAGCAATCAGGTCAGCGTGCAAGACATTTTCTTTTGTTGTTGTTGTTCTATGGATATCAATTGTTTGTCCATGGCAGGAAACACTTGCTTGTTTCAGGATTATGTGACATGTCACCCCGCCTGATGGAACATATGATGTGTCACCCCACCTGATAGGTCAAGTCTGTAGGCATTTTGCACCTCATGTTCTTTTGCTTTGGGATGGTGAGGGAGTTTCACGTTTGCTGACTTTTTTTCCTGAACAGAGCTGATTACTATTCACTTGCAAAATGCCTGGAATAAGAAAATCTCATGTCCGCAAAGTTTAAAAAATATATAATTAATAACAGTATGGCATGCAATTTCACAGAATATGATTATAGTCTTTAGTCTGAGAGAACAAATATATCTAATTGAAGCCTGCTGGATAATAAAGAATAGAAATTCATTTTTAGAAAATACATTCAAAGAAAATTATTAGGTAGTAAATCTAATGCAAACAATTATCTTTTATTATAACCCTTTGAATTTATATTGTGCTCCTTTCTAAGTTCAGTGAGTTTAATTAAATGAATTTTTTGGTTAGTAAATGAATCATAAAATAATACTTGCCATGCAGGCTTGTAAAAGTGTTTATGATTTCTATTTAATGTGAAATTCACCAGTTAAGTAGGCATCTGTTTCTTGCCTTGAGTAGCATCCTGATCTTTTGTGGGATCATTATAAGATCTCCATCCATTTCTGTGTGTTGCTAYGAACAGCAGCATCACAGTCACTATGGGGCCTTAAGACTGTCTTCACCTTTATGTCCACATAGGCTCTTTTTGTATTATTAGCTCCGTAGGCAGTGATCTTCACGTGGGATCCTTGAACTAGCTCTCTCCTTGGGGTATTGAGAAAATGTTTCGTAGYCTCTGTGTGCTTGTAGTCTCTATGTACTGTTTGTATTAGTTGTTGAACATGGAAGTTAGCAGTTTACTCTTCATCCTGCCAAACCTTTATCCACTGCTTTGATATTTAGTCTATTTATTATCACTGATCAGATGTTATTTGTGTATTATTTTGCATGTAGTCTTAGCTGCATAACCAGTACGCATATTTTGTCTCTTCAAATGTATTTTAAATTCCTCACAAATGAAGAGAATGGCTTGTTTCTTTAACAGGCAGGRCCAGTGCCTTGCCCAGGTCTCTGAGGCCAGCAGGTGTTCATTAAATGCATTTCAAAGGACCGGCTTTCTACATATACACACAGTTTCAGAAGACTGATCATGCCTGGGGAGCACTGTGTGATGCAGTGCCAGGGTATCCATGTATAGACTACTTAATGAGACACAGAGCGACAGTGTGCCATGCATGGCTCATTTGACACTTTATGTGTGGGAAGGGAGCATTTTGATACAACCTTATTGGCATCTGATAGGGATCTATGATTAATTAAAGGCATAGTGAATGTTGGTGCCTGTGAGTCAGGGGAAATGTTATTTGGTCTTTATTGTGGTTATTTACTTTTTTTTTTATTTTATTTATTTAGTATATGTGAGTACACTGTAGCTGTCTTCAGACACTCCAGAAGAGGGCATCAGATCTCATTATAGATGGTTGTGAGCCACCACGAGGTTGCTGGCATTTGAACTCAGGACCTTCAGAGGAGCAGTTGGTGCTCTTAACCACTGAGCCATCTCTCCAGCTCCTGTGATTATTTCCTAAAGGCCCCCCAGTTTTCATCTGTTCTAGTTTTCTCAGGGTACATTTGTTTGGAGAATAGAATGACAGATGACATTTCACTCCATTCAATCACTTCTTAAAACTGCAAGACTTTGGTTTATTTGTCTTTCTTCTTTTTCTTTTGTGTGGCTTATGTGCACACATGTAGGTGCACATGCACATGCATGTGTATTTGTGCCCTGACAGGTGCTACTTGACTTTAGATCAGCTGAAGAGCTAGCATGCTGTTCTAATCCATGCTAGTCAATGCTTACAATTTAGGCACAAGTGTGAACATTGAGGTCTAACCCAAGATTCAAGGTTTGTATTCTGTGGCAGCTATCCACTAACTGATCATTACATTAGTGTCTTTGGGCTTGAATTGAGAAGGCTCTTTTTAACTCAAGGGTTTCTGTGGAATTTTACCAAAACAGTATAAGGCACTGCACTTGTTTAGAGAAGTGCTTTCTACATGAAGATGAGGACTTGAAACCTGTTTTGGAACTTAGGCAAGAACGTTCTTTGGCTCCTATCTGAAAACAGGAACTGCATAATTGACAGTGTCTCTCTTTTTGTTTGGCTGCCAAAAAAAAAAAAAAAAAAAARAAAAAACTTAGAGCTAAATTTAAAGCTCAGTCATGCCAGCTCTGTAGCGACATAGCAGCTAAATGTTTGTGCTGTCTTGTCACCTGGTCCCAATATTCTCAGTATTTTTCAGGTGCCTACTGCCTGAAATATTCCATGGAAAACTATGGAGTGAATACATTWGTAAGATAAATAGGATGCCTAGTGACTTTGCAGAACAGGGCAGGTGAAGGTCTTGGGTAAGTCACTGAGCCTCGGATTTTATACATAAAACAAGTATGGCTGTCTTCCCATACCACAGCAGTGTGAGGAAGGATTTTGACCAGTTCAGTTGAAAGGAACCACACAATTCACATTTTGTAAGAAGGCCCCAGCTACAAGCATTGAGCCATTTTTGCTCTAAAGATTTGGAGTCATCATTATGTGGTATGCAAACATGAAGAACTGAGGTGAAGGGCAGAGGAAAAACCCTGGAGAGGATTCTGCCCTAAAGAGAGGAAGGCATTGTTAGCAATGTATCTGGGAGTATGTATGTCAGTGGGGGGAACGTTGTTATCTAGGACCTGCTGGCCCTTCCAACCATACTGATGCCTGAGTCCCTTGGGAGAGAAGTATAGAAATTAAGAACAGTTTAACTAAATTCCCCATGATGCATTGAGATCATAAGACATCTCAGCTGCAATTAAGTCATTGGGCAAAACTAAACCTTCTCTTACTGTCTCCATTTTACTCCCCGCCTTTCTATTCTTCTAGGTTGATTGTAGTCTCTGGGTTGATTGACCCTGGGCATCTTCAGAAATTTCATTGACAGAGTTGAATGCTGGCCTTCTAACGGCCACCTCCGACTTCTCATTGTACCAACGTTTTTGGAGTCCCACAGTGTTCATCATGTGTTCTTGTGGATTCTTTGGACTTGTAGCACTCGGCTCTCCCAGAATGGTCCTTCTCTTCCCTCTTGCTGGTCCCTTTACTRTAGCCCCCCCATCCAGGACTGGGGAAAACCAGGGGCCCACCTTGCACCTGTTCTCTTTTGAACACTCTACTTTAGGATTGTGTGTATTTGCTTAACACATTATAAATGCTAATAATATAATAACAGTGCGTGCTAATTACCTTTTTAAAGTTGAATATATTCAGTTACCTGTTGGAATTTGAATTTTGAAAGACCTCTTAGAATAAGAAGAAAGAGGAACTGAAGTTGGAGAATTGTATGTAAGTCTAGACATACCCCTGGCTTTAAACACACAGATAATTTCTTAATAGTCAAAAGAATTGGCCTACCTGACCCATCCATTCCTGGATAATCTTGCTCATGGACCCTGGTAACCCTAAAATTCATCTGTACTTCAGAATTTTCTTTAGATCTCTGGGGTGAGAGTTCCAACAGGATCTTGATAATAAATATCCCCTAGGAATTGGAACTCAAATTTATCACATTCCACACATTTCTTCTTTTCTGCTCAACAGTCTRCTTAGGAGTGGTCTAGATACATTTCTTTTCAGTCCGGTGGCCTAAAGCTTATCTATGTCTCTATGATTTGTTAAGTCTTTTCCGAAGTTCACAGTGCAGCCACTACAGCATCTCCTGTCAAGTTCCTTACAGTTCAGGTGAACAGGCCTCTTCCCAGAGTGCTCTACGTAGGTACTGGGGATAGGGGTGAGGTTGTGCATTTCTAATAAATGGCAAGGTAACACAGAAGCTTGAGGTCCAGAACTTTTAAAGATGATGGCCCTGTTCCTTCTGCACTGCACTGTTCTTTAGCCACTAGACTTGTGTGCCTACTGAGCCCTTTAAATACGGTGATGGCAGTGGAGAACTTGGATCTTTTGATTAAATAGCCCTTTGGCTTTCTCTGTGATTGGTGGATACAGTATATGACTGCAAAACTCTCTCTCTCTCTCTCTCTCTCTCTCTCTCTCTCTCTCTCTCTCTCTCTCTCTCTCTCTC
>BDUI01004728.1:33260-48821 GCA_002335545.1 Apodemus speciosus
CCCCGTCTCTGCTTCCTCTTCCCTGAGAACGCAGTTCCGCGAGAGAAATGAACACTCTTTAGGTCCCTTGGAACATTGCCACTTGGGACATAAGGGAACACAGGAAGTCAAAGCCGGACGTAAATGATCCCAAGCTTGTTAACTTGTGTGAGTCTTGCAAAGATGCTGGGATACAGACAAACAGACAATTCCTATTCAGCTGAGGTTAAGTGGCATAGCCAAGGTTACCCCATGAACATAAGCTTGAGCCGTATGTTCAGGAGCCCAATTCACTTGACTTCGCATTCTAAAGTATCTAATTATGTGTGTATCTTGATTTCCATCCTCCCCCATGGCTTCAAAGACGTGCGTATCGAGTTTTCTGCCCATTGATAGAACAAGAGTAAATGGTTTCATAATGGGAGTGTTAAACTATTATTGTGTTTATGCACCTCACCTTAAGGCTATGTGGGGATGGCCTGAGTAACACACACACACACACACACACACACACACACACACACACACACACACAGAGGCAGGAGTCTTGAATTAATTTCTGCTGCCCTCTCGTGTCAGAGACTAGCAATGACGCCCTAAGAGGAAACCGGTACCTCGGCTTCAGCCTAATTCCTTTCATTCATCCAGGGATCGTGCCACTCTGAGAGAAGAAGTCTGAATTCTAAAATCTGATCTGTTCCAGAGGATATCTTAGCTCACTCGAAACTCTCAGTAAAAGAGAAAAGAATGTGAGTGTTTCCTTAAAACCAACCATTTCGGTATGTAATGAAATAAAATTAAATCAATACAACACAATGCAATAAGCCGCCTTTGTCTCCTGTCTTCCATACAAACTGCCTCAAATTGGTTTCCAGTCTTAAGTAATGGCTTTTATTGAGTTACTGACAGCTCCCTAAGGAAACCTGAGGAAATACTGGGCACAGATGGAGCTGATAAAGAATACTGGACTCTGATAGGGAGCACTGGGCTCTGATGGGGAGCACCAGACTCTGATACAGAGCACCAGGTTCTGATGGGGAGCACCAGGCTCTGATGGGGGAGCATGGGCTCTAATAGGGAGCACTTGGCTCTGATAGGGAGCATTGAGCTCTGATAGGGAGTACTGGGCTCTGATAGGGAGCACTGGGCTCTGATAGGGAGCACTGAGCTCTGATGGGCTCTTATTTTTATTGGAGCTACAGTCTCTGGATCAGAAATGCAGGTGGATCTTCCAGTTTCTCCTTGTTCTGTCTCTGATAGGCCTTCACATTTGTTATATTACTCTTTATTTATAATATCATTCATTGTGTTTATCATTCAGGCCTTCAAAAGTATCTTCTTCTTGAAGAGAAACTTGAATGAGTGACTTTTAAAACATTGAAGTCCCCAATTTTAGGTGAGGGAGAGATGCCTCAGTGATTAAGGGCACACGTGGCTCTTACACAGGACCCAAGTTCGATTTCGTACTCAAGTGGTTCACAGCCACCTGTAATGCCAGCTCCAGTCAGATCTGCAGACACCTGCACTCATGTGCACAAAACTGCACACACACATACAACATTAAAAATAATAATAATAATTAATCCTTTAAAACTTCCCACTTTTAGCCACCCGAGAAACCCATGTTTCATACACATCATATTTACCTTAATAAATGAATTTTTATATTTAAAAAGATGCATTGATGCAGTAGATTATTGCTTTTTTGTTGTTATTATTACTGTTGCTGCTGTTGGATGGTAGTTTTCTTCTGAGAAAAAGCACACACACACACACACACACACACACACACACACACACACACGACCGTCACAAATCAAATGCCAAGTTACTTGTGTTTTTCCATTTCCCTCGCTGCCCCTAGACGCCGCCTCGCCCAGTCATTGCTGACGCAGTCCCGCAGGTCACGACACCTGAAGAGCTGAGATCCCCCTTCAGTGCACTCACTAAAGTGTGCAAAGCAGAGGAGTACGATGAAGCAGAAAAGACCTATAAGCCGCATGCGTCACCAAGGCTTCATTGTCGCTCCAAAGCAGAGGGTGCGTTCAGCAGGAAGAAGAATGGACATATTAACCCTGGCCTGGCCAACTGTCCTTTCTCCCTCTTGGCCATAAAGATTGGTAACTTACTTCAAATGGCAGTGCTTTCAAAGAATGCAATCAATCATGGAGCTAAGTCCTTAGTGAAACTGTATCATCTAATATGGTAGCCCTTCAGCACATATAGCTGCCTAATTTTTAATTGGTCAAAATTAAAACATCTGAAACTCCAGAATCAGTCATGACTATAACCCTAGCACTCAGGAATCTGGGACCACTTGTTTTGGGGCCAACCTGAGCAACATAGTGAGTTCCAGGCTAGCCTGAGCTACAAAGTGAGGCCTTATCACAATAAGCAAACCTCAGCTTCTCAGTGGCTTGCCGCATATTCCAAGTGCTCAATAGCCACCCGTGACATCTAGCCGTAATTGCGGCTAACACAGCTACGGAAGGCCGATGATACAGCTCGACTGGCAAAGTGTCAGCCTGATATGCACGAAGCCCTCAACTGGGTAAATCATCAGGAGAAACAGTGTGTAAACTGGGCACAGTGGCTCCACCTGTAATCCCAGCAGTTAGGAGGCAGAGTCAGATGTCCAAGGTCCTCCTCGACTATATACCAACTTTGAGGCCATATGAGACTCTTTTTAAATTTTTTAATTAAAAATAATAATTACAAAATAGATAGATAGATAGATAGATAGACAGACAGACAGACAGACAGACAGACAGACAGACAGACAGACACAGAGAAAGACAGAGAGTCTTTCTGTCACCACAATGGTGGACTGGGCAATCTCATTTCACATGAGAGTTTTGGGTTCTGACAAGATCACAATCTATGGTTCAAAGAATGTGTACTGGTAACTAAATGTTAAGTTTAAAATAGAGTAAGTAACTTTTTAAAAGCAGGATTTTTTAAATCACACCAGACCAGAAGGGGGTGTTATGACCCTCCAACTCTGAAGCTGACCTATTCCCCCTACTAAGAGTGGGCGCATCTCAGCTCTGACAGGCTAAGGCACCAAACTCGGAGCCTGGTTTGCCAAAACAATGGAGTGTTTTCACAAATCAAACTCTTGCAACACCCTCYGTCTTAGAAACACTAGAATAAAAAAGTAAAAATCAACAACAACAAGCAAAAAACAAACAAAAAAACCCATGTGAATTACTGATGGTAAATAAATAAACATTATGTCATGTCAACAGTAGGCGGAAAACACCATACACTTCTCAAGGTCACACATATATAACAAAACATGCCGGGCAGTCTGGAATATGAACTCAAGACACGAAAGTGACTTGAGGCGGTGATGATGAATGGGTACCACAGGCAGTTTCTATACCTCAGACTCCTGAACTATGCCAGTGGAAGGCCAGTTGATGAATGAAAGAGCAAAGAAAGATTCTAAGGGCGAGCCCATAACACCACAGACTCCCCATTCACACACTGGTCGTCCCAATTAGGAATGGTGTTGCAGTTTCCTAAAGGGTTCTCTGGTGCCCCCAATGACAAGGCATCTCTCCTAGGGGATGTTTGTACTGACCTCATCCACCCTGCATGTACAGGGCCCATGCGTAGGAAGTGGTCCATCCACTCAGAGATAGAAATTTGCCTCCATAGGTCCATTCACATGTTTAGAGACTTCAGAGCTTTTGTAGACTCCATAGCCACAGGAGAGATTGGCTTTCGGTTGGTTTTCATCAGGCACATGTGACCCATGCACGAGAGAAATTGCGCAACTGTCCTTTGGGAAGGGTTGACTGACGATGGGAGACAGTTTGTCAGGTCTCTGGTGTCACAGTCAGTGAGACATTCTTGTGTTCTAGTTACTGCGGCGCCTCATCTGAATATACAAATATGGAAATCATTCTACCTTAAACAAGCCTGGAAAACAGCAACATTCATGTAAAACTCTAGCAAGAGTTGTATTTTGGGGCTGGAGAGATGGTTCAGTGGTTAAGAGCACTGACTGCCCTTCCAAAGGTCCCGAGTTCAATTCCCAGTTACCACATGGTGGCTCACAACCATCTGTAATGGGATCTGATGCCCTCTTGTCTGAAGACAGCTACAGTGTACTCATATAAATAAAATAAATCTTTTAAAAAAATAAATAATAAAAAGAGTTGCATTTATTTTGGGGTTGGTGTTTGTTTATTGTTTGTCTTTTCAAAACAGCAGAAGACAAAGTAAGCCAGCAAGCAGCCGTTGTCAACCTCCTGCTGAAGAATCTGGAGAGGATGYCTGTAGTGGGGTGGGGTGGGGGAAGAGTGGCACAGAGTGTCTCGAACTTACCTTGTGACCATCCCTTCCCCTCAGTGCCAGGCATGAACCTCATTAGGTCTGATTTTAAAAAACGTCAGTAACAAAATCCCTAAACCACATGAAAGCTGTTTTTCCTGTCTTTGTCCTCTGACTCCACCCCCAGAACCRAGCTCTTAGAAGTGCCTCTGGTGAACTGACTGTTCACTGGGTTGTCAAAGATAAGACAACGTCGCATTTGCAGGACCGTTCATTACCTCCTGAACACACCAGGCAGGTCTTCGTGTCTTCCCATTGGAGCATGTATGTCAGATGGGCTAAAATACACCCCCCCCCCCACACACACACACACACATTTTTAACAATACAAATAGCATTCTTTTATAAAAATGGGCCCTCAAGATGACTATAGGAACAGAACATAAATGAGGTTATCAATATGTGTTGCAGAATCCTGAGAATGCAATTGCCATTGTAACGTAAAGAAAAATGGAAGCTGTGATGTAAGATCATACCCAAACCCGTGCGAAGCTGAAGAAGGAGGATTCTTGGATATTGAGAGTTTGAAGCCAGCATGGGCAACTTAGTGAGGTCTTATCTCATCTGAAATCACAAAATAAACTAGAACTCGGGACAGGAATGAGGAGGCGTGCTTTCTCTGCCTCCTCTCAGACCTAGCTGCATATCTGATCATGTTTCTCTCTTGTTCTACACCTGACAGGAAACACGGCTAACACTGCCTCTCACACATTGTTTAATCATTCAGCTTCAAGCACAGGGAAAATTCCAATTGACTATCTAAATTTCAAATCAAATATCCCCAGGAAGGGAGTCAGGAGCCAGCCGGGAGCAGGTTTCATCTTTGTACAAGTCAACCCTGGACACGAATGAGCATTGCRCTCCTTTCAAATGAGGGCAGTTGTGAAGGATTTTGTCAGGTAAGTGTGCATGTTGTTACACGAGTGTATAAGCACACACAGAGAAGGAATTATTGCTATCTGCTTTCTCAATTGATCCTCTCTCCTTAAAGTTAAGAGCATCAACTCTGACAGATGGATCCTCCCACTTACGTATTATGCTAATTACTCTCCTTGTTAGCACGATCAGACATTTGGGCAATATGCAATTATTACCAAGATATAGGACATTTAAAAATTTTTAAAACTAATTAGTTGAATTTAAACTCATTTCGTTCTCAAATAATTGTTTGGATACAAAGCCATACTTTCAGAATGCTAAACRGCATATTATAGATTCACAATATTCACATCACTCATTTTTAAAATGACTAACCATATTTTTAATTTGATTTTGTTTGAATGTTTACYTTTTTGAGATAGTCTTTTTATGCAACTTAGGCTGGCCTTGAACTCATGGCAATCCTCCTGCCTCGGCCTCCCAAGAGCTGGGATCGCAGGCCTGAGGCACCAGGCTCAACATTCACCATCTGTTTCCAGCTTAATTAAAACTGAAAATATTAGACACAGACTTACTTGCTCATTTCTCCAAAGATTTTCTTAACTAGCTACCTGCACCACAGACACTGGGTCCATATGTATATTTTTATTCGAAACCGCCGTCACTTGCTATCTTAATGAGGACCTATTAGTTTGACAAAAAAGAGCAGAAGAACAAATATTTTGAGTAAGGCTGTGTGGAGAAGGTACTATTGAAAGGTAAACACAGAAATGCACAGTATCATTAAAATAAGGAAAAATGCAAAAATGAGAAGCTGTTTCTCAACCAATATTCGTGATTCACTCACGCCAATGGGACTTTTCCACAGGACTGTTACCTTTAGATGTAACCATAGATACTGACCACCTTCCTTTCAAACCACTCCCGTTCTTATCCATCCATCAGCAAGGAAATCACATCAGATGATAATCAGAGACAAACACTGCCACCAAGCCCAGTGACTTGAGAATGATTCCTGGGACCCACATGGTAGATGAGAGAAATCACACACACACACACACACACACACACACACCATACACAAAACAAGCAGGTAAGTAAATATAGTAAAGTATGTCTATAAAGAATTGGTGATGGCTTATGTGTTAGCTGCTTGATGTAATAATGTCCAGTATTTTGGAAAACAAACTCAGTAATGTGTTTTGGGGTACCCAGTGTTGAAATAGAATTCCAGAGCCTTCATTGTATCAGGGCTCTAATACAAAGATACAATGTGACATTATTTAGCAACCTCAGTTCCCACCGTGTATGTGTGCAGTGCTGCRATCTAACCCAGGGCCTTGTACAGACAATGGGTTCTTCTGCTGAGCGTCACCTTCCCCCAATCCTTTAAGTTTCACTTTTAACATGTAGCAAATACTTTCAGGAGATACAGCCAATACTGCATTTTATTATACACACTTATACACAGYGAAATGTAAAACTCTCAAATGCCTCATTGGATAAATTTTAGCACTCATCYATATATCAGTGAGCCCAATACCCCAAACTAACCATAGACCATTTCCCACAGTCCAAAATAATCTCGCATGAGGTAGAAGCATTTAAAGATTTTATGTCTTCAGCTATGTGTCAGGTATAAATCTAGATGTATGCATGGATCACAACAAGAAAAAATACGTTCAATAATCTATACATTTGTTAACTTAAATGTTTATTTTAGTGATATYTTTTTCTCCKTCAGATAACAATTCCCCACAMGTGGTCTATGAAATTTGGAATGATGAATTAACTAATTTAGAGAGTAAAAGGTAAGAGGAAGCAGCCAGTCCGGCCAGCTAGGCAAAAGGGTTTAAGAGCTGGGGCTTCCGGGGCAACGTTAAATGCTTTCCTCTGGTGTGGCTTTCAGCGCCCTTATCTCACTAGTGGGAACTAACTCTGCCCCCAAGGGACCATAACATGTCTATTTTCAGAATGTAATGAATGTCCACGCATTCGTTGGACTTTTGCCCCMCACACATCTATTTAGACATCAAGGAAGTTCAACTTACTACCAAACTAGGGTGCAAATACTGACCTGATTTTAACAGGCTGCGAAACTATCAGATGAGYMCGAGAGTCTCTCCGAGGACTTTAGCTCCCATCTAATTTACTACGGGGAATTTCTTCGAGCAACTCTGTCCTTCTGTGTTTGCTGACTGCTACAGGATAGGCAAAAAGATCTCTCCTTTTTAGAGAGTTTGGGGCACAAGAACGTAATATTGTATCTCCTTTACACTTCTAACAGCCGGTACTCCTAAGACAGTGGGATGACTCCTCCCGCGGCATGTCTGACAGTCTCGGAAACGCGCGTTGTCAGTGCCCATCAGTGCATGACGATCGATCCTTCCCAGGTCACTCATTCTACTACTAATTGGCAATTATAATATCAACAACTGTACGCTATATGCAGCGGAGGCTGTTCACACTACATTTCAAAAAAGCATTCTGCAAATGATCATTGTAGCTTTGGGTACTTCCCTAGCTCCTAAAACAGTGATCGCGTACATCATTGCACGCAATCTCTTTCTGTTACAGTTTGACGCAGAAATATCCCCCACTGCCTCACGGGTTTGAATACATAAACCAAACAGCGAATGGCGCTGTTTGGAGAGCGGGTGGGCCCTCTGAGAACATGTCCTAGATAATTGAACCAGGGCATAAGGATGGCCTTTGAAGGTGTACACATTGTGGGATCTGACCAGATCTCTATTACCTGTCCATCAAGATGAAAGCGAGCTTGACAGTCACCGCTGTCAGACTAGACCGCTCTACCCACCAGGCTTTCCCTACCTTGAGGGCTGCTTGTCTCTGAGACAAAATAAACTTCCGGTCCCTTCCGGCAGCAAGGAAAGTAACAAATACCCTGTCTTCCTTTRTYTTTATTTTCTTGGCCTCAATGTGCATCTCACCCAGCACACATGTGCACTGTACACATAGCAAAAAGAAAAAAATCCACCATATTGTTTTGTGTGTGTGAAAGTGCATGTTTCGCATTAATTTACTCTAATCCCCCCCCCATTCAACCTAATGAATGTTTTCCCTTGTGGATTTCTTTTTAGAATTGAAAACCGTATTTATTTGCCTACCTGCCACAGCTTTATTATATTTCAAGTCAGAGAAATCACAGTCTAACCGTTTATATCCAGAGATGGAGGCCGTACAGAAAATAAGAGATAAGCCACTCCTGCGTCTTATGTGGATCACTTTGGTAAATGGAGAAGAAATGGGGGAAAATTGAGCAAAGCTTCGTTGAATATTATTTTCCTATAGAATGCCATCAAGTATTAAGCACAGGCAGAGAAGCCACAGTTCCCATTCTGATTTCAATATTGGGGGTATTATTTTTGGTTGCATTTAATATTTTGGGTTGGTTTTTTTTCCCATTAACTTGATCAATGTAATTACTTCACAAACCTAGAACATTTCAAATTTCCTTATTTAGTATTGGAAAGAGAAAAGCCTTCTCAGTGAATAGTGATCACGTGTTTTAAAATCTGTTCTTTACATGGATTTTTAAGATACTGCAATGAATTTTTGTGAATGCTAGAAACTATACACTCAGAATTTAAATAATACYGTGGTACTAGTGAAAGGTCCRTTACAGAAAAGGAAAGAGACGTTAACCAAGTGCACAGTCTCCGCTCATCAAGATGGCGGTCTCTCGTGTGTTCATTCGGAAGTCTACCTAAGTCCCCTTCCATTGCTGTGACAAAATACCCTGACAAAAATTAGGTTCCATCCCATCACTGTGAGGAAGGCAAGGTGACAACCTGAAGCAGCTACTCACCCATAGTCCTGGGCAGAGAGAAATAAGTACTCAAAATGTGCACCCACTCAGCTCACCTGAGCAAACGCTCACACACACACACACACACACACACACACACACACACACACGCACACATGCTCAGCTCGCCTGCACACCTGCTGGGCTCTCCTGTGCATCTATTCAGCTACAATATTCAATGACTCTTTGCTTTAGTCAGGGTTCTCTAGAGTCACAGAACTTATGGGTAGTCTCTATAAAGTAAGGGAATTTGTTATGATGGCCTAGTCTGTAGTCCAACTCCCTGGCAATGGTCTGCTGTGAGTGGAAAGTCCAAGGATCCAGTAGTTGCTCAGTCCCACGAGGCCAGCTGTTTAAGCTGGTCTTCCGTAGAAGTAGGTTCCAACAGATGTGCTGGCCAGTAAGTGCAAGCAGGTGAAGAGGAGGGAATCTTCCTTCTTCCAATGTCCTTWTGGAGGTCTCCAGCAGAAGGYGTGGCCCAGATTAAAGGTGTGTGCCACCACATCTGGRCCTGGGACTTGTTTTGTCCCAGAATGACCTTGAACTCAGAGATGTCCTTGCCTTCGTCTCCTGGGATTAAAGGTGTGTACTACCTTGCCTGGGCCTAAGCTTGTCATGACCACTGTGTCTCACGATTCTCATGCCAAGATCCTTGTCAGAAACCTGTCTCGAATCCCAAGATCTGGATTACAGGTGAGCCCTCCACTTCTGAATTGTAGCTCATCTCAAATATAGTCAAGTTGACCAACCAGGAAGAGCCATTACACTCCTTTAATTTCTTTCTTTGTTTGTTTGTTTGGGGTGTGTTGTGTGTGTGTGTGTGTGTGTGTGTGTGTGTGTGTGTGTGTGTGTGTGTGTGTGTACATTTAGGGACATGTGGAGATCAGATTCAGTTCCTTCCTTTCAATATGTGGGTCCTAGGGCTCAAATTCAGGATGCCCATTTCTCTAGTCTTTAAATGCCCAGATGAAAAATAAACAAATAAAGGAAACTCCCAGATCTTGAAAGAAAAGCAAAAGGCTGCGACAAAGGACCTACTTATATTAAGTCAATAGGTTTTTTTTTTTTTAAGGTGAAACACAAATGTAAAGGTTGCGTTGAACACAGGGTAACCGATCAGAAGTGATGTGTCAATGGCCTGCTCTGTAAGCCATCTTCCTGAATCTCTCTCCGAACACTCATGTGGGTTTTTCCCCCTTTATCTGAAGCTATTTAATGATGAATATGGATCCAGGATCTGGGGAAAATGTAGACAGATGTGTCAAAAACAATCCATCATCATTATCATCAACATCAAACAATATCCCGCTTCCTCAGGACCCACATGTTCTGCAAACCCAGCATCTTTAATCCATACAGCGGCACATGCCAAGTGCCAAGCGCACAAACGCCTGCAACTGGTTGCCAGCCTCCCCTCCCCTCCCCCACCCCGTGTGGATGAGAATAGGGAGCGAATAAAGGAACCTCTGTTATTTTTGTCTTCTTACACAAACTGCTTCTGTCTTACTTCATTTAAACAAGCAAATCACATTTACAAATAGAACCACAAACAGTATCTGCATGAACAAAAACACATGGTCTCTTTGTAATTTAAAAAATATATTTTTATTAATTAATTATTTTATTTATTTACATTGCAAACGCTTTCCTCTTCCCAGTCCCCCCCTAACAGAGTTCTTTCTGCCATCCCCATCCCCCCCAGAGGGAGCTCCCCCTTATCCCTGGACCCTGGGGCATCAAGTCTGCAGGATTAGGTACATCCTCTCCCACTGAGGCTGGTCATAGCTATCCTTGGCTACTTTTGTGCCGAGTCCTCACACCAGCCCATGTATGTTCTTTGGTTGGTGACTCTGTTTCTGGGGGCTCCCTGGGGTCCAGGTTGGTTAACACTGTTGGTCTTCCTGTGGGGTTGCCATCCCGTCAATTCCTTCAATCCTTCCCCTAACTCTTTCAGGGGGTCCTCAACCTTTGTCCAATGCTTGACTGTGGGTATCTGCATCTGTCTCAGCTGCTGGATAGAGCCTCTCAGAAGACAGCCACGCTAAGCTCCTGTCTGCAAACACAAAAATAGCATCAGTAATAGTGTCAGGGATTGGTACCCACACCTGGGATGGATCCTAAGTTAGGCCAGTCACTGGTCAGATGTTGGTTCAGTCTCTATTCCATTGTGTAAATGATCCACATTTTCTGTATCCATTCTTCAGTTGAGGAATATCTGTAATGTTTCCAGTCTCTGGGTATTATGAATAGGGCTGCTGTGAACACAGTCCTTGTGATATGGTGGAGCATCTTTTGGGTATATGCTCAGGAACAGTACAGCTGGATCTGCTGTAGAACTATTTCCAAATTTCTGAGGAACTGCCAGATTGATTTCCAGAGTGGCTGTACAAATTTGCAATCCCACCAGCAATGGAGGAGTGTTCCTCTTTCTCCACATCCTTTCCAGAGTCTGCTGTCACTTGAACTTTTGATCTTAGCCATACTGATTGGTGTAAGGTGAAATCTCAGGGTCATTTTGATTTGCATTTGTTTAATAGAAATGTGTTTTATTGTCTGAGAATTTCATATGCGCATATGTTTTGAAAGAAATCTACACTTCATCCTCTCCTTTAAAATCCTCCCTCTATTTACAACCACTTTCGCCCCTCAACTCCATGTGATCATCTTTTTCCTTTTTTTTCTTTAATTATTATTACTTTTTTTTTACAGTCCAACCATTGCTTCCCTCCCAGTCCCCACTCCCACAATTCCTCATCCCATTCCTCCTCCCCTCTGTCCCCAAGAGGATGTTCCTATTCCTCACCAGATCTCCCCACTCCCTGGGGCCTCAAGTCTCTCAAGGGTTAGGTCTGTCTTCTGTCACGGAGGCCAGACCAGGCAGTCCTCTGCTATATATGCATCAGGGGCCTAGGACCAGCTGGTGTATGCTGCCTGGTTGGTGGCTCAGTGTCTGAGAGATCTCAGGGGTCTGGTTAGTTGAGACTGCTGGTCTTTCTATGGGGTCACCCTCTTCCTGATGACTAAAGATGTTGAACATTTCTTCAAGTGCATCTTAGCCATTTGAGATTCCTCTGTGGAGAATTCTCTGTCTAGCTCTGTACCCCATTTTTTAATTGGATTAGTTGGTATTTTGGAGACTAACTTCTTGAGTTCTTTATATATTTTGGATATTAGCCCTCTGTCGGGTGTAGGATTAGTAAAGATCTTTTCCCAATCTGTAGGCTGCCATTTTATACTATTGATAATGTCCTTTGCCTTACAGCAGCTTTTCAATTTCAAGAGGTTCCATTTATCAATTGTTGATCTTAGAGCCTGAGTCATTAGTGTTCTGTTCAGGAAATTTTATACTGTGCCAACCCATCCATGACTATTTCCCACTTTCTCTTCAGTTAGATCAGTGTATCCAGTTTTATGTTGAAGTATTTGACCCACTTGAACTTGAGCTTTGGGCAGGGTGATAGGTATAGATCAATTTGTATTATTCGACATGCAGACTACTAGCAGTTAGACCAGCACCATTTGTTGAAGATGCTTTCTTTTTCTACTGTATGGTTTGGGCTTCTTTGTCCAAAAGCAAGTGTCCATAGTTATGTGGGTTTATTTCCGGGTCTTCAGTTCTATTTCATTGGTCAAACTGTCTGTCTCTGTACCAATACCATGTAGTTTTTTAAATCACTATTTCTCTGTAGTACAGCTTGAGGTTAGGGATGAAAATAGCTCCAGAAATTCTTTTATTGTTCAGAATCATTTTGATTGTTCTGGGGGGTTTTTTGTTGTTTTTTTGTTTTGTTTTGTTTTACCATATGAATTTAAGAATTGCTCTTTCAATATCTGTAAAAAAAAGATATATGTTGTAATTTCGATGGGAATTGCATTGACTCTGTAGATTGCTTTTGGTAAGATGGACATTTTCACTATGTTAATCCTACTGGATCCATCTTTCCAATTTCTGAGGTCTTCTTTGATTTCTTTCTCCAGGGACTTGAAGTTCTTGTCACATAAATCCTTCACTTGCTTGGTTAAAGTTACACCAAAATATTTTATATTATTTGTAGCTATTGTGAAGGGTGTTGGATAATTTCTTATCACCTTTATCATTTGTATAAAGGAAGGCTAATGATTTGTTTAATTTTATATCCAGCCACTTTGCTGAAGTTGTTTATCAGCTGTAGTGGTTCTCTAGTGAAAATTGGGGGGGGGGGTCAATTGTGTGTAGTATCATATCATCTGCAAATAGTGATACCTTGATACTTCTTGCTTTCTAATTTATATCACCTTGATTCGCTATTGTTGTCTTTTTGCTCTATCTAGAACTTCAAGCACTATATTGAATAGACAGGGATAGTGGACAGCCTTGTCTTGTCCCCAATTTTAGTAGGATTGCTTCAAGTTTCTCTTCCTTTAATTTAGTGTTGCTTATTGGCTTACTGTATATTGCTTTTATTATGTTTAGGTATGTGCCTTGAATTCCTGATCTCTCCAAAACATTTAACAAAAAGGGGCATTGGATTTTGTTGAAGGCTTTTTCAGTATCTAATAAGATGATCATGTGAATTTTTTCTTTCAGTTTGTTTATATACTAGACTATCTTGATAGATTTTAGCATATTGAACCATCCTGCATCCCTGAGATGAAGCCTACTTGATCATGATGATGTGTTTTTAGATTCATTATATGAGAATTTTAGTACTTTTGTGTTGATGTTCACAAGCAAAATTGGTCTGAAGTACTCTTTCTTTGATGGGTTTTTGTGTGGTTTAGGTAACAGGGTAATTGTGGTCTCATAAAATGAATTAGGTAGTGTTCCTTCTGTTTTTATTTTGTGGAATAGTTTGAGGCGTATTGGTATTAGCTCCTCTTTGAAAGTCCGATAGAATTCTATGCTAAAGCCATCTGGCCTTGGGCTTTTTTTGGTTGGGAGGTTTTTAATAACTGCTTCTATGAGACTATTTAGATAGTTTACCTGATCTTGATTTTACTTTGATACATGTATCTGTCTAGAAAATCATCAATGTCATTTGGATATTCCAGGATTTTTGTGTGGATAAGCTTTTGTAATAAGACCTGATGACTTTTTGAATTTCCTTATTTTCTGTTGTTATGTCTCCCATTTCATTTCTGATTTTTAAAATTTGGATACTGTCTCTGTGTCCTTTAATTAGTTTAGCTAAGGGTTTGTCTGTCTTGTTGATTTTCTCATAGAATCAACTCTTGGTTTTGTTGAATCTTTCTATTGTTCTCTTTGTTTCTAATTGGATGATTTCAGCCCTAAGTTTGACTATTTCCTGCCATCTACTCCTCTTGGGTGCACTTGCTTCTTTTTGTTCTACAGTTTTTGGGTGGGCTGTTAAGCTGCTAGTTGAAAGATTTCTCCAGTTTCTTTATGAAGGCACTTAGTGCTGTGAATTTTCCTCTTAACACTGCTTTCATAGTGTCCCATTAGTTTTTCATTGAATTCTAGAAAGTCTTTAAGTTCTTTCTTTATTTCTTTCCAAAACAGTTATCAATGAGTAGAGAGTTGTTCAGTTTCAATGAGTATGTGGACTTTCTGTTGTTTCAATTGTTGTTGAAGTCCAGCCATAATTCATGGTGATCTGATAGGATGCAAGGGGTTATTTCAATCTTCTTGTATTTGTTGAGGCTTGTTTTGTGTTAGATAATGGTCTATTTTGAAGAAGATTCCATGAGGGGCTGAGAAGAAGGTATATTCTTTTGTTTTGGGGTGAAATGTTCTATAGAATATTAAATCTGCTAAATTCATTTGGTTCATAACTTCTGTTAGTTTCATTGGGTCTCTGTTTAGTTTCTGTTTCAATGACCTGTCCATTGGTGAGATTGGCAAGTTGAAGTCTCCCACTATTATGTTGTGATGTTCATTGTGTGTTTTGAGCTTTAAAAAGTTTCTTTTATGAGCGTGAGTGCCCTTACATTTGATGCATAGATGTTCAGAATTGTGACTTTATCTTGGTGGACTTTTCCTCTGATGAGTATGAAATGTCCTTCCCCATCTCTTTTGATGTTTAGTTGAAAGTCTATTTTATTAGACTGGCTACTCAAGCTTATTTCTTGAGATCATTTGCTTGGATAACCTTTTTCAGCCATTTACTCTGAGGCAGTGTCTATCTTTGTTGCTGAGGTATGTTTCTTGTATACAACAAAATGATGGATCCTATTTGCATATCTAGTCTGTTAGCCTGTTTCACTTTATTGGTGAATTGAGTCCCTTTATAGTGAGAGATATTAATGACCAATGATTACTAGTTCTTGTTATTTTGTTGTTGGATGTAGTACTATGTGTGTGTGATTCTCTTCTTTTGGATTTGTTGTGAGATGATTAATTTTTTCTGTTGTTTTACATGTACTTACCCTCCTTGTGTTGGAGTTTTTCTTCYAGTATCCTCTGTAGGKCTGGATTAGTAGAAAGATATTGTTAAATTTCATTTTGTCATTCGGATGGCTGAGAAGCACCTTAAGAAATGTTCAACAATATTAGTCATTAGAGAAATGCAAATCAAAACAACCCTGAGATTTCA
>BDUI01004728.1:93232-103598 GCA_002335545.1 Apodemus speciosus
TTTCTAGGCAGAAGCTTACAGGGACTGCAGCCTTGATCCTAAGGACCCAGCTTGAACTTAGAAATCATGCTAGTGCATGTACACAGCATTTAGTGTGAGAGTATAAAGTGGTTTTGCCAAAAGTTCACAGTCATTACAGTCCAAGGTCATTACAGGCCCAGAACAAGTATTTGACTCAGAGGAGTTCAAATTTGGTCCAGAAGTTTGAACTTTATCAATGATAAAACATTTCTGGACTCAGTTTCTCCATGACTGACTTCTGCCATCCTGGTGTTGACTATAATAGACATCAACACTCTCTCTGCCATCTCTCTGCTCTTCTCATTCTATGTGCGGCACACGTCAGCTTGAATGTGTCTGATGTCACACCTACTCTGTGAGGGTCAGGGCATTGAGGAGGAGTTTGTATATCTCAACTAACAGAGTTGGCCTCACTCTCTTATCTAGTACTCCAGGTCTCAGGAGCCAACATGCACCATTTCCCTAGCCATGTGCACTTTGGTAAGGTGCCTGTGGGAGCTGAGCCACACTGCTTTGGGGAAGCTTATCTCATACTCATCCTTACAGGACAGACATCTGCCAGAGGCTAAGACAGATCTACAGACAAAAGCTCTGGAGTAGAATCAGGTTTCTGATGGAATAGYTCTGCCTGCTCTGTGTCCTACACTAGAAAACGCATTTGCTTAAAGGAAAGTAGATATCAAAAAAATTTTAAATGGGGTACAATCTAAACAGAATTMTCAATAGAGGAAATTCAATGACTGACAATCACTTGAAATGTTCAATGTCCTTAGCTGTCAGGGATGACGTTGCAAGTCAAAACGACTTTGAGATTCCATCAGAATATCAAAATCAGTAACACAAGTGACAGATGATGCTGACAATGGAAACACGGAACATTTACACAATGGAGTGYTGCCCAGCTGTTAAAAGATGACATCATGAATGTTGCAGGCAAATGAATGGAACTAGAAAAAATAAAACATCCTAAGTGAGGTAACTCAGACCCAGAAAGGCAAACATGGTATGCACAYGCATATAAGGGGACATTAGCTATTGGGTCATAACGACGGTACCTCCCACAGACCCAGAAAGGCTAAGTAGAAAGGAGCACTRTAGGGGGATACATGGATCTCMMTGGGAAAGGGAAGTAGATTTTGTGGGTGGACTTGGGGCAGGTGGGAATGGGAGCGGGAGGAATCAGGTTGAAGATGGGGAGGATGGAGAAAAAGAGTGTGGGGAGAGACAACTGGAACTGGAGGGCATTTAGGGGTTGACGTGGAAACTCCCAGGATTCTCCGCCGCTGATCCTAGCAAGGACTCCTACTAACGGAAGATACAGAGCCCGAACCAGCCATTCTCTATAACCAGGCAAGGCTTCCGGTGGTGGGACCGAGACCAACCAAACCAGAAAGCCTTCCACTGACAATCTATCCTGCCTACAAGACTCTGGGGCATTGGAGGCACGGAAGTTGTGGGAGTGGCCAGCCGGTGACTGATCTAATTTTAGATTTATGCCACGAGAGGGAGCCCATGGCTGACACTGCCTGAATGGCCAGGAACCAGCCGCTAAGTAACAAGAGACCTAGGATAGAGAGAACAAAAATCAATAAAGTGATTCCTAGTGATATCCTGCTATATGCAGAGATCAATGCCTAGCCCACCCTGTCTGGCGGGAGCACATACAGAACCCACAGCCAGTCCTTAGGTGGAGAGAGATCCCAAACCGGAGATCTCCATCCGGCCCCTCCCCTTGGAGCTCAGGGAGCCCTGCGAAAGCTGAGAAGGGAGAACCGTAGGAGCCAGAGGGGTCAAGTGCCCAGGGGGAACACAGCCCACAGAAGGTCCACAGCCAAGCGGGGTTCACTGGGGATCACCGAGACTGAAGAGGCAGTCACGGAGCCTGCGTGGGTCTGTGCTAGGTCTTCTGCATATGTGTCGTGRTTGTAAGCTTGGTGTTTTTGTGGGACTCCTCACTGTGGGAGCAGGTCCTGACTCTTCCCCTGCTCTTGGGACCCTCTTCCTCCTATCCRGTTGCCTTGCCCAGCCTTGATGTGAGGGTTTGTGCCTATTCTTATTGTAACATGCTATTCAGTGTTCACATGATATCCTTGGGAGRCCTGCTCTTTTCTGAAGGGAAACAAAGGAAGAATGGATCTGGGGTAGGGAGGGGACTGATCAGGATGTATTTGTATGGAAAGCAAAATAAATAAAATAATAAAAAATAAATTAAAAAATGAGTTGACTTKCCTGTTATTTGCGATGAAAAGCATCTAAACTTAAAAAGAAAATATAAATTTTATTAATTTATTTATTTACTTAGGGAGTGTTGCGATCATAAAGAGAGAACTAGGTGTAAGAATATGTTCTATGGGTGTGTAGGGGAAAGGGGTACGTCAGCGGGCCAATCCCTTTCCCCTGAGGGACTACACACACAACGGTATAGTATAGAATAGAGTTTGTTTAAGGCGTGGGGAGGGGAGTTAAGGGGTAGTAGAGGCAGAGAAAGGCAGAGAGAAAGAGAGAGTAGAGAAGCAGAGGCCGGCCATGATCATGTGGAGAGGGGGGGAAGGGAAGGGGGAAGGGAAGAGCCCAAGAGGGCAAGAGAGAGCAAGAGAGCAAGAGGATAAGAGAAAAGAGAGGGAGGAGGGGCAAGCAGSCCTTTATAGTAGGCCAGGCCTACCAGGCTGTTGCCAGGTAACCGTGGGGGTGGAGCTTAGACAGAATCCTAACGGGGAGTGTGCACTTCATGGAAAGCAAAGGAAGACAGTTCTTAAGGGTTGGTTTTCACCTTCAATTTCCCTCCTGCATCTGCCGTGTGATGGACCACAAGCTCGCTGCCTCCTCTCCCCAAGTTTCCAGGCCCTTCTCCTCTCTCCAACTGTCTTACCCACCGTAAGAGTGCTAGGATCGCAGGCTGTGGACCCCTGGCATCCAGCTTTTGCACATAGGCTTGGGGTATGGTACTGAGACCCTGAGACTTTTTGCCCATTGGCTCATTCTGCTGGCCTTGAAATGGAAGTCTTGATATCATCTTCTGTGGAGGGAGAAACCAGTGCAAATACAGCCAAAAGGACCACGCCCGGAAATGACCAAGTGCAGTTGCTTTGCCTAATGCTTTCCTATTTCACATAAAAGAAGAAATGCGGGTCTAAGCAGATGACCCCGTGGGGAAAGACCTAGGCAGGGGCGGGAAACATCTTTGTCTTCAGTAAGATGTTCATCTGGATACCTTTTATTACTCCCAGCAGTAGTTGTTTGCCCCTAAGGGTGTGTTAAAATAAAATTAGTTAGTGAATAATGACCCCTTCTTAATTCACACGCCTTAATGATGTCAATTTATTTGAAGAGCTGGCTTAGAAGGTCATTGTGCCAAGCTAGGTGTAAGCACACTGCCACACACTGCCCGTTAGAACCCTCTGCCCTCTGCACACACATCCATTATCTCCTAATTAGACAACAAAGGGTCTTCGGAAATGCCCCAGTTAGACATCATTACCAAACATTTGGCCAGTATTCACTACATTAATGTAACTAATTATACAGCCATCAACCATGACTGGGGACTGGTGTACAAATCCCTTTGTAAACTGCCCTAAGTCACGCCAGTTAGCCTCTCAGTGATAGACCAGGTTACTTTACATGAGATTTGCATAAGAGTAGTTCTCTTTTCCTCTTTGTTCCCTGAAGATCTAAAAGGAGACTAGATGACTCATGAACTCTTGGAAATTGAGTTTCTGAGTCAGCATGAGATCCAGTTTCAACATTAGAGTCAGGACCATTTAGCCTGGCACAGGAATCTAGAAAAAACATGTCATGAATGGATAGGAACTGTGCATGCCAAAAGAAAGAAGGATGAAATTATTAGAAGCTGTGTGTATCTGTCTGTACATATTCATGCAGAAAATGCACACATGTGAAGGTCAGAGAACAACCTTGGGTTGTCAGTCCTTGTTCTTGCCCCTTGCCCCTTGCCCTTTGACCCTTGCCCTTTGCCCTTAGCCCCCATGATAACTGACACAACAGCCTTTGGAGAAGGCTCTCTCTCCCATGTTGCTATAGGCACAGTGGGTTACAGGTACAGGTTACCAAGCCCAGTTTTATATGGCTTCTGAGGATTCAAACTCAAGTCCCCATGCATGTCTGTGCAGCAAGCATTTTACCCACCAAGCCATCTCCCTAGCCCTATTTAGTCAAGACTCATTTTCCCCATTCTGTGAGACAGAAACAGGAATTGTACCCCACACATAATTCATGAATACTCATCGCCAACAAAAGTGCTCAGCCCAGTGCACACAAATGCTCAACAAATGTTAGCATATGGTTTGGTGAAAAGGATTATGGCAATCTGTTCRAAAAATGAACATGAGTGTAAATAAGCGTATTCTTCCATTTATACTCACTGAAGCCTAAGTACTGCTAAAAAGGCAACATTACAACAAATTTAGTTAAAGATCTAGTTGACTTTTATTTGAGATTCCTGAATTAGAACAGACTACATTCTATAAAACAGAATGTAAATTCCACCAGCAATTCTCCTCTCCCTCTCCCTCTCCCTCTCCCTCTTCTTCTCCCTTTCTTTTCCCCTTTCCACCCTTCTCTCTTTCTGTGTATGTGTGTATGCATCTCTACATGTGTGCATGTGTGCGTGAGTGGATGTGCAAGCATGCATGCACACATGTGGAGCATGTAGAGGCCTGAGATCAACTTTGTACATTGTTCCTACGTATCCATTGATCTTGTCTTTTGAGATCGTGTCTGTCATTGACCTAGAACTCACCCGTTAGGCTAGGCTGGCTGGCCAGTGAACCCCAGGGATCCTCCTGTCTTCACCTCCCAAGCACTGAGTTACAACTATATGCCATCATGCCCAGTTTCTTTGGGAATCCCACTCAGACCCTCATGCTGGTATGACAGACTCTTTACCAGATGAGCTGTCTCTCTAGACCTAAGATGAGTCTCTTAATATGAAATATTGATTAGGAGTGAGTGAAGGTAAAGAAGAAATAATGTGGGACTGACAGACCCAGCAGCACACGCCTTTCCAGGCAAGGGTGTTATGGTGGGAATGGTTAGTTGCTGTTTCATGGTGGAGAGTTGGTGGGCCTTTCAAGTCTTAAAATGAACGATAAGGTTATTTGAAGATCTGAAGGTTGTATTTCCCATGCAAGAGGTTTCTAGAATAGCAAAATCTCATTGATTAGCCTATGATATAATGAAGATTCCCTGAGGTGGGCATTCCTGGAGTAGAGGTATGCCCACCATCCAAAAGGCATCTCCATAGAGATCTTCCTAGTACCAAAGTCAGCAGCAGCCCTCCACTGTAAATGCTCCTGTGAGTCAGTACTGTGAGGCCCTGTGTTCGCTGAATACTCACCTTCTAGCCATGCAGGAAAACGAACCATGAAGAACAAAATGGAGGCTCACATTAAAATTTTCCTTTAGAGAAGCCATGTTTGCACCATCGAGAAGCAAGTCGCTCCTGTGAATAGTAAAGGATTATACCATGGGATTGGCTTTCTGGTYTAATTTGGGGCAYACTGCTAAAACACCTTTTTAGAGAATAGGAAAAAACATTAAAGAGAGTGTGGTGGTGACTCTCCTTATCRGCCACTGGATTCCACTGTGTTTCTCAGCACTTAACAACCTTCTAGTTCACATCATATTCTGCAGATGWGTGACCACCCCATCACCAGYTCTTCCACTCATGTACCCCTCTCTTCCTAAGCACCCCTTACAGTGCACAATGCCATCCGCATTGCAACCCGACTGTGGTAGGCAGGAAGTCTTGTTACCTTGAATTTAACCATGCAAAATTCTTGGTTATTTTTGATAGATAACCATAGTATGGAAAGTATGAAATAGATGCGAGTTTCCTGCCTCTTCACAAGACGACCATATGTTTATCATAATAAAACCAAGTCACAGATCAAATGTTACCACACTTGGAGACCTTTATAGGTCACTAGGGAACAGCTGGGAAAGATTCTGAAAGATCAGTAGAGATTCAACTCACTGACCTTTTAAAAGATCTGGTCTGGCATGAGACACTGGAGGAAGACACAGGAATTCAGACACAAGTTTCTCTTACTGAACACTTGGCACTGGCCCACAAGTAAGCCTCAGACTTCTGTCTAGACAGARGCCATCCATAYAGGGGTATCCTTGGCTCTCATAAATGAATGCAAAGTCTACAAAATATTTTAGGCCACCCAAATACCTTGAATATTGCTGAATTCACTACTAAAACCCAAGTCCAATGCTCATGTCAATTTATGAGCCCCCACCTTTACAAAACAAAATGCTTCCTTAACATTAGTCTATCCTGATTAGTAAAAAGTACCACGTTGATCAGGTTACCAGGAGTCAAGTTAATGAGATGAAAACCTATAGAATGTGACCAACCTGACTCTCCAGAAGGTTGAACTTGTAATCTGGCAAATGATTATACCTAACRCCAGACGTTCTGAATCCTTCCAATATGGAGGAACCCTTTGAAAGATTCCCAGAAAACAAAATGTAAAGCTTTATGGCCCAGCCAGGCGTGGCGGCACATTCCTCTAGTCCCAGGACTTGRAAGGTAGAGTSAAAAGGATCAGGATTTAAGGCCAGCCTTGGCCTCATACATTATTCAAAAGTAAAATATAATAGTGTGGTATAGTCCATGGTATACCTAGGTGGGACTTTATCTTATTTAACACAAGTAATATGTGTTTATTTAATCAATACTAAAGAAAAAGTTAAAGCAAGTAAGTTTAATTTCACACATTAAGACCATACTTTCATTTTCAAAAAGGATTGGCATTTTTTGAGTGGTTTAGCAGGCTTAGGGCATGGTTCAGTTYGTAGAGTACCTACAGAGCATTCACRAAGCCCTGAGTWGGAGCCCCAGCATTGCAGAAGCTAGGCACAGCRGTGTCCACCTGTAATCSTAGCACTGGTGTTGGTCTTTGGAGAGATCCATGTCCAATCTAGACAGAACAATCCAGCTACAGTTAGCCTTCTTCCTCATTCTTCCAGATGATTCTCAAGAGGACCCAGGTTCAGAGGAGCTCTCCAGCTCTTGCTCATTCTCTAAAAGGAAGAAGRTACAACTTGGTCTCGTTCTACAATGTCTTCAATATTGAGACAYGAGACATGAGGCTGAGTGGGCTCTGTTAATAAGGTGCTCGTCTTGCATGYATGAGGAACTAAGTTTGGTCCCCAGGTCCCATGTAAATAAGCCCATGTAAATAAAACAAAAGGCAAAAAGCAAACAAACAAACGAAAACCAAAACCCACAGGCATTATGGTGCACGCTTGACAGCCAGCCTAGCCTGCTTGGTGAGTTCCTGATCCTTGAGAGATCTTCTTAGCAAAACCAGAAAGTGTCTAGAAACAGTATTTCATAGCAATGCTCTCCGTCCTCTGGCTCTCATGAGCTTCGTGCACCCTCTCCCACGGTGAAGCTGCACGATGGAGGGAAGATGGGAGAAAGAGCGTGTGATGTAGATGTCTCAGTCAGGGCGAGGGCTCATCCCTCCCTGGCTCTTTGCATTGGACCCTGTGTGAATCTCTGTTCTAACCTCCACCCTTTACCAAAGATACTTCTGTGATGGGGACTGAGTGATACACTAGCCAATGGGGACAGAGATAAATATTTAGAGGGCAGTTTGGCATTATGTCCATTTAGCAAACTAATTATGGCAGGTTCCTTCCTGGGCCCTGTGAACCATGGATTTTTGGCCAGATAGTCAGTACCAGGAGTGAGTTTCTTCTTGTGGAGCATGCTTTAGGTCCAATCAGAAAGAAGCTGGTTACCGCTTGAAATGCCATGTCGCCACTGCACCTATTGGCATGTCTTGCCAAGCCAAATATTACTGTATCTCACAAAGTTTGTCTCTGAGCAAGGCTGTTGATAGCTCTTCTCCCCTGGCGGTCTGCATTGAACCTTGAAATGCTGGAAACGCTGTCCAGCAAGAGACAGCTCCAGGAGAGCACCAGCTTGATAGTTCCGGGTCCTGTGACAAAGTAAGTGTCGTCTTCATTGGTGGGGTCTTACCGTCAAGTTCTGGTAGATTATTAAAGAACAACTACCTCTTGAGTTTTGTTACCCTAAAGCTTCCTTCATCTGTCACGCTTCTTGTTGCTGTGACAAAATACCTAAGAAAGGCTACTTAAGGAAGAAGCAATGTATTTTAGTAGGAGTGTAATTTGGCTACARTTTAAAGATACAGTCCATCATAGCGGGGCATGTGTGGCAGACAGAACATGAAGAACCAAAGGTCACAGGCCATGACAGTTGCAGTCAGGAAGCAGAGAGAAATACTGCTGCTCAGCGGGGGTCCTCCTTTATATTCCAGAGGGATGAATACAGGACTGGGAAATGGTGCTAACATGCAAGCTTTCTTTTGCTCTGGACGGCTTTTTTTTTTTTTTTTTAATAGTACTGGAAGGTGCTATGCAGACTCCCAGGGAGAAAAGTTTATCAACAGGCTTGTTCAGATATAAACTTTGTGAGATACAATAATATTTGGCTTGGCACAACATGTCCATGGGTACCATGATGGCATGGTGGTTTTAGCGGTTACCAACTTYGTTCTGACTTATATTCACTCCACAGGAGGGTGTCACTCACACTTGAGATGAGTTTTTGGTCTTCAGTTAACTCAATCTCGAAACTATCTCAAACACACTCCAGAGATATATCTCCTAGTTCTAGATCTTACAAGCTGAGAATCAATCTTAAGCATTGCCCTTACAAAGGACCTAATATAAGTCAAGATAGATGAGGTAGCAACCTATATCAGCATCACTATGTCAACAGAGCACAACACTCAATAGCATGAGATGGACCTTTCCCCTTTGGGACTGGTGAGTTTCCCTCCTGGATACTAAGCTGCCTCAAGGAACACTCCTCTCTAAAAGTGACTCTTTGTAACAAATGCTTTTGTACTGTTTTTAGAGCCCAATCGTTATTTCAACCAATCAGCACATTCTTCTGTCCAATTTTGTGGTACAATGGCCTTTTTAATTTCGCAGGAGCCATCGCTGCATCCATAAGTTGTTTTCAAGGAAGGATGTTAAAAGGAATAAGCCACCTTCAATGACCCATACAGTCACTGATGAGCAGCTTCCATGGTAAATGTGAGCACACAGATTATTTCCCATGAGCCCTTGGTTGTACTCATATAATGGAATGACTCACGCGACACCAGYTGTTCATCATGTCCCCATTTTATCAAAAGTGTCTGTAGGTCTAGATGTAGACGTTGCCTCTTTCCTATCATATCTTGAAAAGTCACCACCTGGACTCTCAGACATGTTTGCAGATGTAAATTCTAACAAATTAAAATGTAGGACGTAAGCTGAGCAACAACAGAACAGAAATTGCAAAAATCTATGAACATGTGGAAACGAAACGTATATCATCGTGCCAGCTAACCTATAGAACTCTGATTTTTGCCAGGTTTACCCAGTGCTTCAACTGGTTCCACGGAACTCTGAGCAGGCACAAGGATGAGGTAATCACTATAGTGTAGGAGACCTCAGTCAGCTGCCTGGCCCCGGGAAGGAGGGGGACTAGGAACCACAAGCTAAGGGTCCGTACCGTGAGCCAGCTCTCACTTCCCATCTACCTGAGCCTCAAGTCCAGATCAGTCCAGATTTCTGACCCTCACACATTATAACACTTGGAATAATTTCTCTCTACAAAGTATTTGCACTTCTTCAGCCCAGAGGATTTCCATCCCTCTGCCTCATTAAATCTGACTCTTCTCGTAAGGACTTCTGCCTTTCATATGATCGAATATGTGGCCAATCCTAATGTATACCATCTCTTCATGGCATTATATAAATTTCAACACCCCAGTATATCATTATTTATTTTGGATAGCAATCACTTTATTGAAACATTATTTATCATGAGAAGAATGCATTTGATGTATATAGTATAATAATTTTCTGCGTTTTTAGCAACCATCACCACAATTAATTTTTGAATATTTTTATCACATCCGAATAAGTTGTGTCTCTTTTCCCTTCTGTGGTCATTCTTAGACAACCGATAATCTACTGTTCTGTTTTTTATGGATTTAACTGTCCTGGATATTCCATGTAAATGGTGCAATAGCGATTATCAGTATCATTATTGACCCTAGCTTTCTTCTTAAATATTCACATTGAAATCGCCAAGGTTTTCACGTACACGCACTATTAGATCAGCACCATGGGTCTGAGGGAAGGAGGACAGCTTCTGAGTACCATTCAGTGACAGCACCACACTCTGATTAGATGCTCAACAAGTACTTGCTTCTTAAGGAAATAAATACATGACTGAATAGAAGACAGCAGTGCCAGCAGGGAGCAAATGCCTTCAATCTTGGCA
>BDUI01004729.1:37026-51069 GCA_002335545.1 Apodemus speciosus
AGTTTTCTCCTGAGAGGCTCTGCCAGTGCATGACAAATACAGAGGGGAATGCACTCAGCCAACCATTGAACTGAGCACAGCGTTCCCAATGTAGAAACTAGAGGAAGGACCAAATGAGCTGAAGGGGTTTGCAATCCCATAGGAAGAAAAGCAATATGAACCAACAGTACCCTCAGAGCTCCCTGGGACTAAACCACCAACCAAAATGTACACATGGTGGGACCCATGGCTACTGATGTATATGTAACAGAGGATTAATTGCCTTATCTGGTATCAATGGGAGGGGAAATCCTTGGTCCTGAGAAGGTTTGATGCCCCAGTATAGGAGAATGCAAGGGCAGGGAGGTAGGTGTGTGTAGGTGGGTGCTGCGGAAGCACCCTCATAGAAGTAGTTGGTTGGGGGATGTGATGGGGGTATCTGAAGGGGGGATTAGGAAAGGAGATAATATCTGAAATTTAAATAAATAAAATATCAAATAAAAATAAAATTAAAATATAACACTCACGTTTGTTAGGTATTTCAACTAAAGTCACCAGCAATGGCTAACTGAACCACTCAGACCTCCCAGGGACTAAACTACCAACCAAACCAAACAAAGCGGATATACATGGAAGAAGCCTCAACTCCAGATACATAAGTAGCATAGTCTGGCCTTATCTGACATCAATGGGAGGGAAGGGAGGCTTGATGCCACAGCATTGGGAGATGCTAGAGAGGTGAGAAGGGAGTGGGTGAGTGGATAGAAAAGCACCCTCAGAGAGGCAAAGAGGAGGGGGAGAGGGGGGAATGTTTTCTTTTTTTGTGTGTAAAGGGGTAACCAGGAAGGGGGATATCATTTAAAATGTAAACAAATAAAATGATTTAAAAAATAAATAAATAAAAAGAAAACTAAGAGAATAAAACAGAGAATTTTCCTACTTTTAAAAAGCAAATTACCACTTAACAAAAATAAAATATCCTTTATTTCAAACAAAAAATGTGGTCACCAATATAACAATTGATTATCTAATTATTTAGTTTTCAAGCCCAAGAATAGAACTAGTATGAAAAAGTTTAGCTTTCATCTAGAAATGTTGTATACTTTAACTTTTATTTTCTACTTGAATAATCTTTGAAATTATTATATTCATGATAAAATTGGAATATATGAACACATAATTGATCTGATTTGTGCTTCTACCAATCACTGTAAAGCTTTGAAAATTTACCTCAGTACTTCTCATGTATTATTTTGAAAAGGCTGTCTTTATATAGAAACAACCTCACTGCAGAAACAATAAGCTAATAAAAAGGAATTATAATGGCACTAATTATTATCATATATAAAATATTAACAGAACTTTAAACTATATTGAAAATTAGAATTACAATCCAGGATCTGCCTCTTGGTAGATATATGACTTGCAAAAGATTAATAATTCTTATAGCATAATTTTTTTATCATATTGTTAACTGAGATAGGTAATAATAATCTATAGCAGTTCTCTCAAGTAAATATATGAAACATTTATTACTAATTTAGCTTATATAAAAGTAGTATACATGTAATTATAATGTACAGCATAAATACATGGTTTCTGACTTAATAATGTGCATCCTAATCTATGTGAAGAGAATAATAAAATTCTTACAGGTAAGAAATAATCATAGGAATAGAGATATTTTGAGTGTCATATATTTTCCTTTTTTAACTACAGAGTTTTTATAAGGCAGTTACTTTTTTATTAAAAATAATAAACTAAGTAACTAAACTGAAAGATTTAGACATATCATGGTAAGCACTGCCAGCATGAGGCAATATTTAAAACCTTCTATTCTCAGAACCTTGCTATTGCTAGATATTATTTGGTTTTTGCAACAGCCAGAGACCTATGTTATATTAATAATATGTTTTTACTATTTTTAGAATAGTAATTACTTTCATTACTTTTGATAGATGAAAGTGCAAGTACTGGAGACTGTGGCCTTCTTGTTACCTTTTCCCATACCTAAGTAATTTTTAAAATATTATCAATAACTCAATAGTGTTATACAATGTATTTTGATTATATGTTCCTCTAACTCTATCAACTCTTCCAATATATACAACAATCTTTCTACCTCCTTTCCATGTAAAGTATGTTTCTACAACATCTGTAACATAGCCTGTAAACTAGAAATATGAATACACTTCATCTATCCTAAACCAACTAAGGGATAAATTAACTAACTTTGCATCTTGTATTGGAAGCAGAGATTAAGGGTTATAACTTTTGTTTTTATTTTCCTTTACCAGATACTATTTCATTGCTTTTATATAACTATAAAACCACAATCACCTCCGACAGAAGAAAAGAAAATTAAAAAAATTGAATAATTTTAATACCAGCAAGTTACTTCAGTGCTAAAATGAAAGCTGGAACAGACAATGGAAATTAATTAATAAGCCATGTCTTATTAGGGAACTGCATGGTGAAAGAATAATATCTGGTCATCACACAGAATCCTAGATCATCACTAACTACTGAGAGTTAATCAAATAATAATAATTGATGTAACAGGAATGTGTGTTTGGGGAATTTAAACAAGCAAATACAGGGAATATTAAGCTTATTAGTACATTCTAAAAGATTAGGTTTTATTTTTATTTTTTGCCAGAAAATGCATCGATTGAATAAAAGAAGTAAATTAACCTAATGAGAATTGTGTCATGGAGATTATGAGTGTGTGTGTATGTGTATTTGTGTGTGTGTGTGTGTGTGTGTGTGTGTGTGTGTGTGTGTTTATTCTACAATTCTACAATTATACTTTTCTGTTTTGGTATATACATTGTTTTTGGAAAATAACATGTTTTAAATTGTCTTTAAGTTTCCACGTGTCAATGATACATTTAGTTTCTTTTGAAGTTTGTTTTTTTAGTATAATTAGTACAATGGATAATTTGTCTTTCTGTACATGTTATTATATTGTATGCATAAAGTAGATGTGATAGATTTTAATTGTGATTGTAACAGGAAATTTACTCTCAGATATTCTACTATAACCTCCACAACACAATCATCTGGATAAGAATGTTCGTAAAGTAACAGTAGTTAAATGTGGACTAAAGGAATAATGCAAGTTAGGTTTCCTAAAAAACAAATTTTAATATGCAAAATTGGATTGAGTTTATTAAAATGTAACTTTGGCTGCAACATATGTCAAGAAGTAAAATAGGCAGTATAATAATAGGGAAAAAGAAAGGTCTGAACTAAGAACAATGGTCTCAGAAAACTCATAAGGAAGATTTAAACTTCATATGACCCATCAGTCTTGTCTTGTACTGAAAGAAAGTGGCCTTTATGCACATTTTATCCATGTTTGTGATTCAGTTGTTGAAAGCCAGTAGACCCATAGAAACGAATGCAGCCATAAGTAGTGTTTTCTTGTTTTTAATTGGATATTTTATTCATTTACATTTCAAACGTTATCCTCTTTCCCTGTCCATAACCCCCAAATCACCATCCCATCCTTTCTCCCTCTACTCACCAACACTCCCAATCCCACTTGCCTCTCCTGGAATTCCTCTATACTGGGGCAATGAGTCTTCTCAGGGCCAAGGCCCTCTCCTCACATTGATGACCAACAAAGCTATCCTCTGCAACATATGAGGCTGGAACCAGGGGTCCTTCCATGTATACACTTTGGTTTTGGTTTAGATCCTGGGAGCTCTGTGGATACTGTTTGGTTGATATTGTTCCTCATAAGGGGCTGCAGACACCTTCATCTCCTTCGGTCCTTTCTCTAACTCCTCCATTGGGGACCCCGTGCTCAGTCTAATGGCTGGCTATGAGCATTTGCCTCTGTATTTGTCAGACTTTGGCAGAGCATCTCAGGAAATAGTAGGAAAAAATAAGTTGACATCCTTTGGATTTCAATGCTGACACTAGCTAGAAAAATGAGGAAGACCATTCTTACAGAAAGGAAGTTGTGAGAAAAAAAATCTATAGTTCTATCAAGATGGCTTTATGTGTAAAAAGTTGTGTCTACCAAACCTGAGGATCTAAATTCTATCACGAGCTACCAGGCAGTGGAAGGATCAAATGGAGTTCTCTAAATTGTTTTCTGATATGCATATGTATTCATAGGCATGTGCAAGCACTCTCTCTAAGTAAAATTTAATTCAACAACAAAAAGAAGTATGCCAATGTGGAAGGGGAAAGGGCCAGGAAGCCTCAACTCATCTCAAGGAACTACAAGCAACTAAGGAAAACAGTGGGAGAAAGAATCTTCCCTAAGAAAGAGCACACTAATTGGCTATTCAACATGAAATGATCAGCCTTAAAAAATATATAGAAAACCACGAGTCCCTCCATATGTACTCTTTGGTTGGTGGCTTAGCCCCTGGGAGCTCTGGAGTTATTGGGTGTTTCACACATGGAGGAACCCATGGCTCCAGATGCATATGTAGCAGAGGATGGCCTTGGTGGACATCGATGGGAGGAGAGGCCCTTGGTTTTCAGAAGTCTAGATGCCACAGTATAGGGGAATGTCAGAACAGGGAAGCAGGAGTGGGTGTATTGGTTAGGAGGTGGAGGAGTTATGGGTTAGGGGATTTTCTGAGGAGGGAAACCTGGTATGGGGACAACATTTGAAATGTAAATAAAGAATATATCTAATAAAAAAGAAAAATATAGAGAGAAGTAACAGTGAATAGAAAGACACTCCATTTCTTTAATTACCATTCTATTAGGTTCTCTTAATTTTATAGTCCTTATATTCTTATGTCAAAGATCAAACTGTATTTTTCAAATATTTATTCTAGAAGGTATCATTTTTATTTGTTGTGGTTCTATACTCTGAACATACATCTCCCTCTGCTACCTAACTTTAGATGCAATGTGACAAGCTACCTTACATTCCCTCCACTATAGTTTCACTACCATGATGGATTTCTTACGTAAAGTATTAATCAAAACAAACCTTTCCTTCTTTGAGTTGTTGCTTGTCAGATATTTTGTCACTGCAATGAGAAGTGTGACTAATGGCATACTCATCAGAGATATTAGCCTGTGATTCTCTTTTCTTGCAGAGTTCTCATCTGGTCTGTGTATTCACAAAATGCTGGTATAGAAAACCTGATTTTATGTGCTCTCTGTTGGAGAATATTACAATAATATACCTATTTGGCTTTCTGCAAACATTGGGTTGAATTCAACAGTAAAGTCTAATTTTTTTTCTGAAATATGTTTTCTCTTGTTGATCTTGTCTGTTTAGCATTTCTATTCACTCATTATTCATTCTTCGAAGTTTTTGTATGTCAAAGGATTTATTTTTCCAGGATTACAGAGGTTACTTAGCTTTTATTATTATTTATAGTGAATTCTCATGATCATCTGTATATCAGCAGTAATGATTATACTTCAACTTTATTATCTGTATATTTGATGAATCGTTTCATTTTACCTCATTAGTGTGGCTACATGTTTGTCTATATTGTGGGGGTTTTGAAAAAAGTACTCTTCATTTTACTAACTTTTCTTCTTAGTCTTTATTGAACTTATTCCTGGCCTGACCTTTATTTCCTAATAAAGAGAATTAGGTTAGTATTTTCTAATTCCATGAGGTATAGCATTTGATTATTCTTGACCTTTGTTTTTAAGTAGGCATTTCTTTCCTTTGGGACTGATTTGCTGTATTAAAGAACAGAATGACTTTACTGTTAAATCCTACTAAACTGGAAGCCAAAATTAATGTGAATTACTTAAAAGCTCATATAGAAAACATAAATGAGAATGAATCTCATTCAGTGAGGAAGGTGAGTAACAGACAATAGTATTGCAAGATAAAAAGGATATATTGTTGATCATTATACACTCAACATAAATAAAAATTGCTTACAAAGGTAGCAAAATATCAAAGATTCAATAAAAGCATATTGTTTATCTACTGTAATAAGTAACAAGTAGTTTGAAAATGGGTATAAATCAGTACAATACAGCTCAAAAATATGACAATAAAATAAGTAAACAAGCACAGAAAATCATTGGAAAATAAATCTTTAATTCTATTTTAGTAAATAATAAACTATACTACTTATAGAGTAAACATTTCTGGACTTTTTATAAAAATATCTGAAAACACACAGGTATGTAGCAATGAGCTTTCATTATACAACATTGTTTGTCCAGCAGATCTCAAGTGCTTAACTGCTCAGGAGCAATCTCAGTCCACAAATGGAAAACACCACACACACACACACACACACACACACACACACACACACACACACACACACACCAGTTAATTTTAATATGCCTTAGCTAGCTCAAACGTTGGGCATGCCTAAACCTTCCCCTGCTATCCCAGGCCCAATAAGGGAAGTAGCTACTTACCAAAGTCTCACATGGTTGGGGGGCTTTATTTCCTGCTACCACTATGACCTATTCTTTTTCCTCCAGTCTAGGTAATTCTGCAGTTGGTCCTGCCCCATGCCCAGATATTAATAAATAAAAAAAAAAAAAACTGGGACAAGGAACTTCATTGCCTGGACATGCAGATTCAAAGTATTAACAACAATCTACAAACAGTCAATAACTTAATAGAAATATATGAATATTTCCACTAATTTTATGAAAACCAGAAATAGTTTCTTTCATCAATCACATTTTCACATGATGCCTGAAGTTTTAGACAAAAAATAAGTTACAAAAAGATATAAAATACATCAGAATTGTAAGAATGAGCAAGCTAGGTTGTATATTAGAGACTGTATGAGGACATGAATCTACCAAAAGAGTCTAGAACTAAAAAGCTTCAGGAGCAAATTTATGAATTTCAAGATTAAGCACACATATATTCTTTTTTCAATGAGCTTGTTTTTTGAGATAATAATTACAACATCCCCCCCAATTCCTTTTCCTCCCTCCAACTTCTCCCATATACCTGTCTTCAGTCTTTTTCAAATTCATAGCCTTTTTTTTCCTTACACAACACACACACACACACACACACACACACACACACACCAGATTCAATATATTCAATATTATTCATATAAATATTTTCAGGGATGACCAGTTAGTGCTGGAAAATCAATTGTTATGTTCTTTCCAAGAGAAGACCACATCTACTGCCAGCTTTTGTCAGTTGCATATAATTCTTTGGAGTTGGTTTGACTTAAAGCTGCTGTTATCCTTATGTTAATTTGGATACCTAAAATTGTTTGCAGAAGTGAGTCCTCACTGAGGGACTACACCCCCAGTTGTTTCTGATTAGTAAATAAAGATGTAGGGAGCCAATGGCTGGACAAGGCAGACAGAGGTGTGACTTCAGGATTCCCCAGCTTGGGACTGAGAGAGGAGAAGGAAGAGATCTGTGAAGACTGCAGAACAGAGAGAATATTCAACATGTGAAGTAGCCAGCAGAGTGCAGCCAAGGAGGGCTTCCAAACTGGGTCCAGGGCAGCCAATGTAGAATGTAGAATATAATAAGTCATAAATCAGGATTATTGGAGGGAGGTGGATGAGCCACATTGAAGTTAGAAAGTGGCCCAGGTGTTGTACTGTATAAGGCATATCAAAATATAAGGACCTCTTATATTTTGTGAGGGACTCTTTCATTCAGGAACACAGAACACTGGGGCCTGTAGCAGGAACATGGCACCAGCATTTATATACAAAAATTATTACTACAATGTAGGGTTGAGACCTTGTAGGTTCCTTGTTCAGGTCATGATTTGGCAGTCATGTTTGTGAGATTTTGTATATACAGTTTGTGATACTACTATGAAAAGCTCAAACCAACTACATGATGCTCTGTTTTAAAGATATTTCTGTGTATGTGTCTGCATGAGGATGTTGATATATGCTGATACCATGTATCACATGTATGCTGATACCATGAAGTCTAGAAGAGGGTATTTGAACTGCCTTGAAATTAGAATAACTAGGAATTATGAGCTGTTCAATATGTGTTCTGAGAACAAAATTTAGATACACTGGAAGAGTAGTTAGTGTTCTTAACTTCTGTGTTATCTTTCTAGCTCCAGGACACATGATCAATAGAATTCTCCAGCAGTCAGAGGCCCTGTCTGACAGTCATGTACACATACACCACATGACCACACAAAATCACTGCATATTATAGTGTGAATTGTAAATGTTACTTAGGAAAATCCTCAATATAAAGTAAGTGCAATAGCATTGAATTGAACCTAAAATCACAGCTTCCATAAATAATAATACATTTGCAATACAGTGAATAATAAGATTGCTGATGTTCTACTTTTATTCCTTCTATTTCATGCAGGTATGTAGCCAGGAAAGTGACTCTACTAGAATCCAGGATGGGCCACTCACAGTTAATCTCTAGTTGTCTCTTGCAGACACACCTATATTGGTCTTGAGTTTTATACCTGTGGACCACTAAAGATACTCAATATGATTTCAACTAAAGGGAATACCAGGGATTTGACATCTGTGAATCAAGAAAAATCTCTGGCCAGACACAAATATACTGCTTATACTGGCTAGTTCTGTGTCATCTGGATATAAGCTGGACTTGTTACAGAGAAAGAAGCCTCCCTTGAGGAAATGCCTCCATGAGATCCAGCTGTAATGCATTTTCTAAATTAGTGATCAAAGGGGGTGGGACCTTCCCATTGTAGATGGTGCCATCCTCCGGCTGGTGGTCCTGGGTTCTATCAGAAAGCAAGTTGAGCAAGCCAGAGGAAGAAAGCCAATAAGTAACATCCCTCCATGGCCCCTACATCAGCTCCTGCTTCCTGACCTGCTTGAGTTCCAGTCCTGACTTCCTTTGGTGATGAACAGCAACATGGAAGTGTAAGCTGAGTAAACCTTTTCCTCCCTGACTTGCTTCTTGATCATGATATTTTGTTCAGGAATAGAAACCTCGACACTGCTCTTTGACTTTCTTTATTCGGAATAATAAATAATATGATTTATTATGCTAAAATGGGATTCTTATAGAACTTATTAAATATATATTAGTATGATTGTCATATTTTTGGAAATTCTTAGATTAAAAATATTCAGGAAGAGATCAGGATCCTGGACCATTGAACTTCCCTTCCCCACCCATCTTCTCTGCTAACTGAGTACCCTGGGGGCACCCCAACCTTCCCTGAGCAGCCTGCTATCCCTGCTGGTCCTCTATTCTCCCAGAAATATTATGACCCCCTTCATGAGACCTGCAGCTCCTGAATTACACAAACATGTGGATCCTGAACCATACAGATCTGCTGATCTGGAACCATAGAGTAGAAGACTATCCACAGAGACTTGCCAMGCCAGTACCTTCAAGGTTAATCCCCTCCCAGTACCTACTACCGCAGGAACAGCCAAGGACCAAACATATCCAGTTATATAAAGGTCCTAGAAAGAGCCCAATCAACAAAATCTAGTGCAATATGACAGCTTCAAAGCACAGCTACCCTTCTATAGCAAGCCCTGGATATCCTAACATAGCAGAAACAAAAGAAACTGACTTTAAATCCAATCTTATAAAGATTATAGAGGCCTTAAAAGAGGAAATGAATAAATCCTTTAAAGAAATACAGGAAATAGAACCAAACAGGCAGAAGCCTTTAAAGAGGAAACAAATAAATCCCTTAAATATATACAGGAAAATACGATTAAACAGGTGAAGGAAATGAATAAAACTGTGTAAGAGTTGAAAATAGAAATAGAATCAGTAAAGAATACACAAATCCTGGAGATAGAAAACATAGGGAAGAGAAGAGGAACAACAGATGCAAATATAACCAACAGAATACAGGAGATGGAAGAGCGAATCTCAGGCACAGAAGATGGAATAGAAGAAATTGACACGTCAGTCAAAGAAAATGTTAACTCTAAGAAATTCTTGACACAATACATCCAGGAAATCTGGGATAGCATAAAAAAGAGCTAACCTGAGAATAAAAAGTATAGAATAAGGAGAAGAGACCAAGCTATAAGGCACAGAAAACATTTTAAAGAAAAACATAAAAGAAAACTTTCCTAATAGAAGAAAACTTTACTAATCTTAAGAAAACGATGCCTAAAATCATCCAAGAAGCTCATGGAATACCAATTAGACTGAACCAGAAAAGAAAATTCCCTCAACACAATAATCACAGTGTAAAATCGACAAAACAAAGAAAGAATAATAAAAGTAGCAAGGGAAAATCGCCAGGTAATGGGCAAAGACAGACCTATAAGAATTACACCCTACTTCTCAACAGACTTTAAAAGCTAGGTGGGCCTTGAAAGATACCTAAAAAGCCACAGATGCCAACCTAGACTAAATCCAGCAAAATTTTCAATCACCATAGAGGGAGAAAATAAGATATTTGAAGACAGATTCAAATTCAAGCAATATCTATCCACAAATGGACCTTCACTAACCCTACATCTGACAAATAATCAATATCAAAAATTTATGAAGAACTCAAGAAGTTAGACACCAACAACTCTGCCAAAAAATTAAAACTGGTATAGAACTAAACAGAATTCTCAACAGAACAATCTCAAAGTATTTAAAGAAATTTCTTTTTTATGGTTCATTGTTTTCTTTTTATTACTGAATATAATTTTATTTACATTTCATTTCCCTTTTCCTGGTTGCCAGCCCCCAAAGGTCCCACATGCCCTTTACCCTCCTTCTGCTCCCCCATCCACCCCTTCCCACTTCCCTGTTCTGGTATTCCCCTACACTGATGCATTGAGCCTTTCAGAGTCAGGGTCCACTCCTTCCTACTTGTCGGACATCATTTGGTATGTGGATTGTGTCTTTGGTGTTCCAAGATTCTAGGCTAATATCCACTTATCGGTGAGTGCATACCATGGGTATTTTTTTGAGACTGGGTTACCATGTTTAGTATGATGTTCACCAGCTCCATCCATTTGTTTAAGAATTTCATGAATTCATTGTTTCTAATGGCTGAATTGTACTCCATTTTGTATATATACCACATTTTCTGTATCCATTCCTCCGTTGAGGGACATCTGGGTTCTTTCCAGTTTCTGGCTATTATAAATAAGGCTGCTATGAACATAGTGGAGCATGTATCCTTATTGCATGCTGGGGAATCTTCTGGGATAGTAATTTCAAAGTCCTTAGTCATCAGGGAAATGCAAATCAAAACAACTCTGGGATTTCATCTTACACAAGTCAGAATGGCTAAATTCAAAAACTCAAGAAAGAGTCAATGCTGGTGAAGATGTGGGAAAAGGGGAATACGCTTCCATTTCTGGTCATAGTGCAAACTTGTAGAACCACTTTGGAAATCAATTTGGCAATTTCTCAGAAAACTTGGAATAGTCCTACCTAAAGACCTAGCTATACCACTCCTGATCATATACAAAAAAGATGTTCTACCATCCCACAATGACACTTTCTCAACTATGTTCATAGCAGTTTTATTTGTAGTAGCCAGAAACTGGAAACAACCTAGATGTCCATCATGTGAAAATGGATACAGAAAAAAATGGTATATCTCCACAATGGAATAATATTCAGTTATTTAAAAAATTACATCATGGATTTTTCAGGCAATTGGTTGGAATTTAAGAATACCATCCTGATTGAGGTAACCCATCCCCCAAGGGACATGGCATAAACTAACTTGTAAGTGAATATTAGCTATAAAATATAGGATATTTTGCTATACTCCACAGATTCAAAGAACAAAGTTAAGAGCAAGGATATTTGAAACTCACTTATAAGTAGGAATAAAATGGTCATAAGAGGCAGATGGAGGGAGGGAAATAACTGGAAGGGATTAGGAGGGGAATGTTGGGCTTCAGGATTAGGTGTGGAAGGAAAGGAAAGAGAGACAGGTGGCCATGAGAATAAATGGAACACTAAAATTGATGGGGTTGGTGATCTAGGGTCATCTCCAGGACATGACAGAGACCTGGGATAAGGGGACCACCCAAGAATCAATAGGGCAACCATAGCTGAGACTCATAGCATTAGGGATATGGAAACTGAAGAGGCTACCTGTTGTAGCCAGGCAAGATCCCCAGTGGAGGGATAGAGACTCCAACTCACCCACAAAACTTTCAACCCCAAATATACGCTATCTATAAGAAATTTCAGGAGAAAAAGAAAACTGAGATGGAAGAATTGATCCAACTTGAGAAACATCCAGTTGGCATGCACTAATCCCTGACACTATTAATAATACTCTTTTATGCTTTCAGATAAGAGCCTAGCATGGCTGTCCTTTGAGAGCCTCCATCTAAGCACTGACACAGACAGATTCAGACACCCACAGTCAAACAACTGATGGAGCTTGGGACTCTTATGAATAAATAGGGGAAAGGATTGAATGTCCTAAATAGGATAGAAACTCCATAGGGAAAACTACATGATCAACTGACTTGGCACCTTGTGGATCTTACATACTGAACCAGTAACCATAGTCCATACACGAGCTAGGCCTAGGCCTCCCTTGCCATTTGTAGCAGCTGTGCGACTTTTTCTTCATGTGGGTCCCAAACAACTGGAGCTGTGGCTATCCTAAAAGCTGTTGCCTCTGCATGGGTTGTGTTCTTCTAGCTGAGTTGCCTTGTCTGGCAGTGGTACAAGTCAGTGGGGGAAGATTCACCTAGTTCCCTTAGAGCCTTAATGTGCCAGGGTTAAGGAATACACTTAGGGAAGCCCCCACCTGTTCATATGAGAAGGGGAGGGGGAAAAGGGAAGTACTGTGAGAGGGGGCCAAGAGGGGGCCTGTGATCAGTATGTAAAATGAATAAAAAATATTAAAACCAGGGCTGAAGAGATTAAAAGAAAAAGAATATCATTTATCTAATTTTTTCATCTGCCTATAATTTTCCTTTAGCTATATTTTTATCTCTACAGAGATTATTTAACTTAGCCTGAAGTTGTTAGCTAACTTTGCTATTGCATCACAAAAGGAAGATAATAGTCTCTTTTTTTAAAAAACAAGAAATTGCTCAGATCTTTGAATTTGTTTTTTTAAAACAGCAGATGTGAGCATAAAAATTTTTTCTTATTATCTGAAAAACACAATTAATATCACACCTTTATCCTCAAATGTATCACAAAACATTTATTTTACACGTACAAAAACACATAGAGTGAGTCCAAACCCTGTTCCAGTTCGAAATATTATATCACTAATGTGATTAATTGTGCCCTTCTTAAACATTTCTTTTTTTTGTTTCTCATTTGATATATTCTTTATTTACATTTCAAATTATTTCCCCTTTCCTGGTTCCCCCACCAAAAATCCCATAAGCCATCTCTCCTTCCCTTGTTCCCCAAACAACCCTGTCTAGGTATTCTCTTACCCTGCAGCATCAAGACTTTCCAGGACCAAGGGCCCCTCCTGCCTTTGTTGTCCAACAAGGCCATCCTCTGCTGCCTATGCATATGGAAGCATGGGTAACACCATGTGTACCCTCTGGTTGATGGTTGTCTCCCTAGGAGCTCTGGGAGTACTGGGTGGCTCATATTGTTGTTCCTTCTATGGCAGTGCAAACCCCTTCAGCTCCTTGGGACCTTTCTCTAGCTCCCCCACTGGGGACCCTGTGCTCAGTTCAATGGCTGGCTGAGAGTGTCCCCCACCATATTTGTCATGCACTAGCAGAGCCTTCCAGGTGACAGCTATATCCAGCTCCTGTCAGCAAGTACTTGTGGATACCAATCATAGTGTCTGGGTTTTGTAACTGTATATGGGATGAATCCCTAGGTGGGTTAGTCTCTGGATGGTCTTTCCCTCAGACTCTGTTCCACACCTTGTCTCTGTATCTCCTTCTGTGGGTATTTTGTTCCCCCCTCTAAGATGGACCAGATTATCCATACTTTGTCCTTCCTTCTTGTTGGGCATCATTTGATATGTGAATTGTGTCTTAGGTATTCCAAGCTTCTGGGCTAATATCCACTTATCAGTGAGTATGTAGCATATGTGTTCTTTTGTGATTTGGTTACCTCACTTAGGATGATATTTTCCAGTTCCACCCATTTGCCTAAGAATTCCATGAATTCATTGTTTTTAATTGCTGAGTAGTATTCCATTGTGTAAATATACCACATTTTCTGTATCCATTACT
>BDUI01004731.1:39098-56251 GCA_002335545.1 Apodemus speciosus
TTTCACTGTCTCTGTTTAGTTTCTGTTTCCCTCATCTGTCCATTGATAAGAGGAGGGTGTTGAAGTCTCCCACTATTATTACGTGAGGTACAATGTGCTTTGAGCTTTAGTAAAGTTTCTTTTACGAAAGCGGGTGCCCTTGCATGGGGAGCACAGATGTTCAGAATTGAGAGCTCTTCTTGTTAGATTTTCCTTTGATGAGTATGAAGTTTCCTTCCCTGTCTTTTTTGATGACTTCTGGTTGAAAGTCAGTTTTATCCAATATTAGAATGGCTACTCCACCTTGTTTCCTTGGACCATTTGCCTGAAAAATTGTTTTCCCAGCCTTTTACTCTGAAGTAGTGTTTGTCTTTGACACTGAGGTGCATTTCCTGTATGCAGCAAAATGGTGGGTCCTGTTTATGTATCCAGTCTGTTAGTCTATGTCTTTTTATTGGAGAATTGAGTCCATTGATGTTAAGAGATATTAAGAAATAGTGATTGTTGCTTCCTGTTATTTTTGATGTTATTTTTATGTTTGTGTGGCTATCTTCTTTTGGGGTTTGCTGAAAGAAGATTATTTTCTTGCTTTTTCTAGGGTGTACTTTCCCTCCTTGTGTTGGCGTTTTCCATTGATTATCCTTTGTAGGGTTTGATTTGTGGAAAGATACTGGGTAAATTTAGTTTTATTATGGAAGATCTTTGTTTCTCCATCTATTGTAATTGAGAGTTTTGCTGAGTATAGTCATCTTGGCTGGCATTTGTGCTCTCTTAGGGTCTGTATGAGATCTGCCCAGGATTTTCTAGCTTTCATGGTCTCTGATGAGAAGTCTGGTGTAATTCTGATAGGTCTGCCTTTATATGTTACCTAACCTTTTTTCCTCACTGCTTTTACTATTCTTTCTTTGTTTAGTGCTTTTGGTGTTTTGATTATCATGTGATGGGAGGAATTTCTGTTCTGGTCCAGTCTATTTGGTGTTCTGTAGGGTTCTTGTTTGTTCATGGGCATCTCTTACTTTAGGTGAGAGAAGTTTTCTTTTATAATTTTGTTGAAGATATTTACTGGCCTTTAAGTTGGAAATCTTCACTCTCTTCTATACTTATAATCCTTAGGTTTGGCCTTCTCATTGCATCCTGGATTTTCTGGATGTTTTGGGTTAGAAGCTTTTTGCATTTTATATTGTCTTTGACTATTGAGTCAATGCTTTCTATGTTATCTTCAGTACCTGAGATTCTCTCTTCTCTCTTGTATTCTGTTGTTGATGCTTGCATCTATGACTCCTGATTTCTTTTCTAGGTTTTCTATCTCCAAAGTTGTCTCCCTTTGTTCAGTTCCTTCACTTGTTTGTTTGTATTTTCCTGTAATTCTTTAAGGGATTTTTGTGTTTCCTCTTTAAGTGCTTCTACCTGTTTACCCATGTTCTCCTGTATTTCTTTAAGGGAGTTATTTATGTCCTTCTTGAAGTCCTCTATCATCATCATGAGATGTGATTTTAGATCCAAATCTTGCTTTTCCAGTGTGTTGGAGTAACCAGGGCTCACTGTTGTGGGAAAACTGGGTTCAGATGATGCCATGTCGCCTTGGTTTCTGTTGGTAATGTTCTTGCATTTGCCTTTTGCCATCTGGTTTTCTCTGGTGTTAGCTGGTCTTCCTGTCTCTGAGTGTGGCTTATCTGTCCTGCAAGCCTGTGTATCTGTACTCCTGGGAGACCGGTTTTCTTTAAGATGAATTTAGGTATGGAGAGTTGTGATACAGGGTCAGCTCAGGTGTGCAGACAGAAACCAGAAGGTTCTTGTCTCCAGCTAATCCTTGGTCCCTGTGTCCTGATGGCTCGGGGCAGATTCCTCTTGTGCCAGGAATTTGAAGAGAGGTGGTGGTCTTACCTGTGCACACAGGTATGTAGGCACTCCTGGGAGACCAGCTCTCTTGTGGTGGTATTTGTGTATGTAGCTCTGTGGCTCAGCATCAGCTCTGGGTGCAGACAAAAATAAGAAGAGTCCTGTCCCAGGCTGCTCTTGGGCTCTTGTGTCCTCAGGGTTTTGGGCTGGTTCCTCTGAGCATCAGGGGTGGTCCTAACAGCACTCTCAGGCCTCTCTGAACTCCTAGGAGGTTAGCTATCTCCCTGTGCCACCTAGATATGGCACTCTGTGCAGAGGATGATCCCCAGCTGGAGACAGAAACTGGAGGGCTCCCACCTAAGGATTCTGGACAGGTTCCTCTGAGCAACAGGAGTGGTCCTACCTGTGCTCTCAGGCCTCTCCGCACTTCTGGGTGATTAGCTATCTCCCTGTTCCACCTGTATATGACACTCTGCGGCAGAGAATGGTCCTTACCATATAATTCTTAAATCTTTTTTAGCTATGGACTGATTGTTAGGGAGACTTCATCTCAAAGCCCTTATAGTGTGAACTGGATCTGATCATTTCCAACATACTACCTTACACAAACAACCAGCTTTCTAAGAGGCCAAATGCTGCTTCCTGATGGTTCCTGACCAGCATAGCTTTACTCAACCAACAAGAACAAATGCATAAAGATAGCCTCCTGGATAAGGAATCAGTTCCATAGCAACTTCTAAAGAAGCCAAACTAAAGTCCATTAATGAATCCGCTCTTCTGTTTCTAAGGGTAATATGGAATAGGAAAAGAAAGCTTTGATAGCATGAATATCATAAAGGAAAGAGACTTGCTGCCTTGGAAATGCTTTTAAAGACATAGAACTGGAATTCTACTCCTCATCACATTACCAAGGTTCAGCTTTCCCCAGACCCTAGGCATAGAAAATGAATCCATCATCTTCCTCTCCCTGGTGTACAGCCTCCTCTCTCATTCTCCTTCCTTTCTCTGATATGATACTCAGCTTTGGCAGAGCAGCATTTGCTCCCTTCTGGGTATGTTGCCTTCATCAGAATTAGACTTGCCTTCTGAGACTTTCTTCTGAGAGAAGAATAGGCCCTGGCATCCACTCTGTTTACCCAGAGTTCTTAGATATGCACAGCTTCCCACTCCCACTGCCAGAGTGCCAAGTGTCACAGATTAAAGCCAAGCTTAATTAAGACCCGATCAACATTCCTTCCATGCTCAGTGACTAGATACCTGGAGAAGCCTCACCCCAGAGAGTCTCATGGAAGATAAATCACATTGTCGTCTTCTCTCTATTTAAGGCTTTCATTTTGGGTGGGGGGTAGGGGACTTGCAAAGTATAGAGAAGGGACTAAGACATATACCCAACTGGATAAACCTAGATTTAAAATCCATAATTTGCTAACTCTGATCTAGATTGAGTTACATAACCTCTCTGAGTTTCCAAGTGCCTTGTCTATAAAATAGGAGGGAGGGAATAACAGGGATACATAGTGCCTCGCAGGTGAATTATAAATATGCCCAACACTAGAAGTTAATAAATCAATTGCTGTTTTCCCGATATATACACATGCTGCACTCCAGGCAGGGAGCATAAGACTTATGCAGTGGTGAATGTGGCCCCTTCCATCAAGAATTTCTTCTCCCAGAGGACTTCTTAGGAGTAATTTTTGGAAATCACTTCACATATTAAAATGCATCCCTAGGGTAAGGAACTGTCTTCAGTATGGCTCTCAAATCTCCCGACTTCCCAGATAGTTGTAGATGCTGTAGAAAGGCCTCCATTCTTGGGTACCATGTTTCTGAAAGTGCATTGGCTATTTTCTATTGTAGAAAGAAGTTGACATGGACCAACTCTTTCATCCCCTCCTAACTCAGACATCCTCAGGCAGATCTACTTTGAAACTGACATATCAACTTCTGGGTGTGTTTTTATCCCTTAACCTGAGGCAAAGGTTTACTGGCAACCACATCTGCGCGCTCCACATCCTGCCCCTTGATGCCTCCGGTAACCAATGCTGAACATTCCAACCAGCATGGGAAACCGAATGCTTGCTCTCAAAAATGTGTAATTAGGACTTGAACTAAAACAGGAAATCTATGGAGGTTTCCCAATAGTCCTGTCATGAGCAAAGGGAAAATGGTTTTGGAAAAAAAATATGCACTTCTCCCTAGCATAGGGAGAAAAAAAAATAATGAGATTCACAGACTCCTAAAACGGTGGGRAAAGTCTTCCTGTCTTGCCTTATCCCAACTCCAAACTTGCTGAAGTGTGGCCCTGAGGACTTCCATGATGTGGGCGCTCTGTCAGGCTCCTGCCACTCACTTTGTATTGCCTTATTTGAGTTCCATCAGGATTGTGCTAACCACTACAGTGGCTCCTCAAAGACTCTGAACCTCAAGAATGGTGCATGACATCAACTAGTGCTTACTCCATTGTGTCCTTGTGGTAGCCCTTATCCACCATGCCAATTCATTTAACAAGCACTTATCCAAGGCTTCCTGTTACCAGGGCCCTAAACAACATTCAAGGTATGCAGAAATGTGTAGCATTCCTTATCAGCTCATTGGTCTCCTGCCTGGGGGACATGGACAGGTTTAAGTCTCTCACTTCCAAGAGACAGCATAGAGAGTAGATTAGAACTTGAACCTCCATAGCTGGGTTACATGAATACAATTCCTGACTCTAACTTTCTACATTTGGCAAGCTACCTGCTGCTTCCTTGCCTCTAAAATGGGTTTGAAAAGAGGGTTGCTGCAATGATTCGGTGGAAGAATTCATCAGAAGCACTTCCAATAGCATCTGTCACACAGTCAACATTTAGGGATGTGAGCTTGGAAAAAATTACTTTTAAGCTCTGGTTCTATCTCTTGAAAGAAAGGTGCCTTGGTACCCTTGTAACAGATAAATAGCATGGCTGGCTTCTCTCTGACCAGCGTTTATCACATCTTAGACACTGTCACCACAGGAAGAAAATTGAGAATGATAACCCCAAGTCTTCTGAGTGCAAGTACATGGCAAACAGTGCAGTGGATCACAGGACCAGTTCTGGCAACAGAAGTGAGCTCCCAGAGCCCAGCGCCCGAGAGTTTCATGCTGAGTCTCATTCTCAAGGCTACATTCAGCTTTGGGGGAGAAATATTGGGCCATCCACAGCCAGGCAATAATCAAAGCATCAATGCATTAAGGCAAAAATAGGTCATGTAACCTAGTGAGGAACTGTGGGTTGCAGAGATAGCCGAAATCTCCACTTCAAAGGGATGCAGAGCAACACAGCCTGATCAGAGCTCAGAGGGCGCTAGGTTCTATAATGAGCCCTCGGGGCTCTGCTGGATGCCCCAGCAGACATCTGGCCTGGATGGGCAAAAGATATAGCATCCCACTGTCCAGACTAAGACGCCACTGGGAGGGGGAATACAAGGGGAGGAATTGTGGAGGGAAAGAAAACACATGGTACAATCAATGTTAACTGACTTTCCTGCCGCCAGAAATAAACAGACCGACCTGCTGGACGATGCTAGCATGGCAATTGGGGTGGATCGTAGAGGCATGAAATTTCCTTTTAAGTAGCATGTTATTGATAATTCAGAACGGTGTGGTAGGTAAATGAATGAAGTTGCCTCCCCGAGAACTTTTGAAGTTAAGGCAAATACTCTAGCTGAGCTTGCCTTGGGCACTTGTGGCAACTTCGTTATTTCCCAGGAGGTAAAGCAAGACAACAAAGGCTTCCGGGAGCTAGTATTGCTTTACTGCCTACTGGCTGCTGCCCCTGTTTCAATGACAACAGAGCAGCCTGCGCATTCCTAGATTCCCTAACCCCTCTGTCAGTGTCCCCAAAACCATCTCCCCACAAGACAGACAGTACCGATCCTATTTATCCCTAACGTTTGATGAGCACTTACTATGTGGAAGATAGGACAGTAAGCTCTTTAACTTGCTATACCCAACAATCTTATAAGAAAGACATCAGCAATGTCCACCATGCAAATGAGGATGCAGAAATTCAACCATGACGGTTGCTGCATCACAAGTGACCTAAAACATAAAATGTGTAGCACTCACTTTGCAACTTTCATGGATGTGATGAGTTGGGAATTTAAATAGGATAAAGTAAGGGCACTAGATCTTCAACATCAGATAGGGAATCCAGCAGGTAAGACTCTACTGGCTGTACAGACTCTAGTGGTTCAGATCTGAAAATAACTGGAGGTATCCTCATTCACATCTGACGCTTGAATTGGGTAATGAAAGACTCACCTAGTTAGAACAGCAACAGGTGACTGCTGGCTTGGAACATAGCGATCTCTGAGTCAGTCAACAACAGCTACCTAGCCTTTTGTGGCCTCACTTGCAAATCAAAAGTCCCATTTTGGGGGAATGGAGAGATAGCTCAGATGTTAAGAGCACTGACTGCTCTTCCAGAGATCCTGAGTTCAATTCTCAGCAACTACATGACTGGCTCACAACCATCTTTAATGAGATCTGGTACCCTCTTCTGACCTTCAGGAATACATGAATACTGTATACATAATAAATAAATGAGTGAATCTTTTAAAAAAGAAAAGAAAAGAAAAGTTATTGTGTGTAAAAAAAAGTCCCCATTGCTTTAAGTTTACAAAGATTCAGTGGAATGGAGCATCGAGCCCACATCTTTTCCCCCTAAACTCTGGATTTTTTTATTGGATATTTACATTTCAAATGTTTTCCCCTTTCCAGGTCTCCCCTTCGGAAACTCCCTATCCCATTCCCCCTTCCCCTACCTCTATGAGGGTGCTGCTCCTCCACCCACCCACCCACTCCCCTCCTCCAGGACTGGCATTCCCCTACACTGGGGCATTGACACCATCAGGCCCAAGAGCCTCTCCTCCCATTTTTTTTATTTAACTTTTTTATATTTATGAGAATTTCATATATAAATACACTTGTGTTGCATCATTCCCACCATCCCTCCTCCTCTTCTACTCTTCCCACATTCCCCAGACTCTCTTGAATTCATGGTCTCCTTGTCTGTGGTTGCAACAATAATAACATGTATATATAAATACAATCTACTGATCCCATTTAGTGTTACTGATATGCAGCATATGTGTGTAGAACTGACTTAGCTAGACAGGTTTACCGAGGGGCTTTCATCATATGTGCTTAGGACTGACTTAAACTAGATAGGTTTACTTAGGGGCTTTTGTTATATGTGCATAGGACTGACTTAGACTAGACAGGTTTACCGAGGGGCTTTCATTGGGAGATGAAGATGATTCCCCTTCTCTTATGAGATCCCCACATCTACATGACTACATGACATGTCAGCTGGTATGGTCACTGTGCAGATCTTGTTTGAACAACAATATGGCTGAGATTTCATGGGTGCAATTTCCTGTCATGTCTAGAAGAAGGTATCTTACAAGTGTCCTGAATCTCCAAGAACTCATATTTTAATGGAGAAAGCATCAAAGAACATAAAGTCCTCATTTTAATCCTGCAAATTAAAGTTCTTGCCTAAGACCACATACCTAAGAACCATCAGACAGGTGTAGAGATGGCTGAGAGGTTAGAAACACTGGCTCCTCTTGCAGAAGACCTAGGTTTCATTCCCAGCACCCACATGGAGTTACCGTTTGTAACTCCAGTCCCAGCAGATCCAATGTCTTCTGACTCCATTGGCATTACATGCATGTGATACACAGACATGCATGAAGGCAAAACACCTGTACATACAAAACACCCAGCAGAAGACCTGAGAACTGCATTCGAAACCTGGTTTCTCTTTATACAACCTACCCCAAAATGTTATCATGTGTGTGAAATAATTCACATGAAATATTTGTGTGTATGTCATGGTTCTAATATTATGCACACATGAAGATATCAAAGAAAACAATATTTTTCCTGCAAGGGTTCTTTTTCTATAAGGCCTCCACATTTTCACAAAGACGGGATTTTATTCAAAGCATCTAGCTGCCAAATGGTCAATGACCTTCTTGAATGAAGTAGATGGATATAGCAGATTTTTGTCTATCTGTATGTCTGTCTGTATGTCTGTCTTTCCCTTTCTTCATTGAGGGCCTCGCACATGTAGGGTAAGTACATAACATTGAGCTGCATTCTCATCCCTGTTTTTACTTCCTATTTGAGACAGGGTCTCTCAAATTTGCCCAGACTGGCCTTGACATTAATGGGCTGCAGGAACCACCTCCAGCTTAAGAGCCTGAGATTAGCTAACTCAAGTAGCTAAGGCACTACCATGCCTGGCTAACAACAGCTTCTTGGTTATGAGGAGCTAGCTAGTATAAGGAGGATACTCTCGCTGATAGCCTTTGATGCATGAGGAATCTGTACAAAGGGAGGTATGTGTAAGTCAAATTGACACACCATACCTGGGAAACAGCCTACTTTCAACCCCTGCAACTTCGGTATTGGTCTGCCTGTGAACTGTTTCTAGAGAAGTTCAATAACATCATCTTTCTTTTGTACATACTTTGTGTCTTCCTATTATTGCTCAACAGCCATATGACAAATTACATATCTAATTAGGGCCARCGAGATGAAGAGGTACATGGAGATCTTCACGGGCAGCGTTTGAGGTTAAGCCTTGAGAATGTGATGAAATACCATCACTAATCAAGTTGACGAGGTCAGCATTGCCCATTCTCTTCATCCTTCTCATTCTTATTAGGATAATTTTACACTTCCTGTGCTCTGCAATTGAACAATGATTACATTGCTAAATACTACATGAGTTTTGACAAAACAAACCCCTGAGGAATCAAAATAAGTAATTTCTATTCAGCAGAAATCATTCTCAGATTAGTCTGCGTGCAATATTATACAACCCAATTATCTCAATATGCAGACATGTATAATAAATAAAGAGCACACACCATCTTGCATGGCTGGTGTTCAGCAAAAGGCGGGGGAGGAAGTGATTCTCACTAGAACTGAGTGTTTTTCTGGCTGGTGCCACCAAGAAAACAGGTACAAGGGGAATCCAGATCTCTATCCTAGGGAACTATTTTGAAAATGACTTTTAGCTCTGATCATGAAACAGCAATGTGTTTGCTTGTTTATTTAAAATAGTAACACATGGCTGGAAAAATGACTCCATGGTTTAGTCTTAAAGACCTGAAGCTGGCATCTAGCTCACAAGAGTCTGTAACTAGTTCAAGGGAACCAGGCAACCTCTTCTGGTCTCTGATGGTGCGTGTGCATGTGCGTGTGCGTGTGCGTGTGCGTGTGCGTGTGTGTGTGTACACAAACTCAGGTAAATATAGCTATCAGCCCCCCCTGCCGATCAAAAAAATAGATCTCTTTATAGCAAATGGAGAACATTACGGAAAAACAGGTCACAGCATAATGCACAGATCAATAGATCTTGAGCACCCAGCCCCTATAGGCACATCTGCAGCACAGTTCCTGCATCAATGTCTGCAAGAGCATCACCAAAGAGGGGGCAGAAAGAGCCAGAATACCAGGATGTCTGCTGTGAGAGTGCTTCTCCTAGAAATGGCTACATGCACAAGACCTAAACAATGGTGGTAGACATGCTGACAAAAGAGGGTAGCAAAAGCTTGCCTGGCCCCTAAATAAAGAACTGGAGGCAGCTAGTGACTGCTGAGAGCAGGAGAGTGAGCCTCCCCCAGGGATAAGCCAGTTACCCAATATAATGTGGTCATCCCTGAACTCACATACACACAAACAAACACAAATAGACTCAGTGGGATATGTATGTGTGTACATTATATATAAATACACACACACATATATATACATATACATATTAATAAGAAAGAAAAAGCTATCAGTTTTAACATGAGGGAAAAGACAAGAGGGGTTAGAGGGAGAAAACAAAAAGGGAAAGTGACATAATTATATTTTAATTAAAATTTATTTTAAAAAAGCAAAGGGCCCAGTATAGTGGCACATGTCTTTAATTACAGCACAATGAATTACCGAGAGTTAGACCTCTGTAAGTCCAAGACCAGTCTGGTCTACAGAGCATTCTTCACACCAGCCAGGACTGCATGATGGCACACTATGTTTAAAAAAGACAAGAATAAAATTAAAATTAAACTAAATAGTAATGAAAGCAGCATTCACTGGGACTTTGTTCAATATGGCTCCGGGGGTGAGAGACAAATAAAACGCAAACACTGCCCCTTGAGCTTGCACTGAACTTTGAATGTCTGTGACTGAAACATGCACCATGTGGGATCTGTACCTTCACAGAGACTCCATTTAGCACAATTTTCTGCATCTGAAGCTTCTGATTGCCATCATCCACTCATCRTATAAATTCATTCATCCAGCCACTCAAATTTAGTATTTATTTATTAAAGGTCTCCAAGAGCTCATCCTAAAGAAAAACACTGTGATACAATGGCGATGAGAAGTAAGTCTACCATCTACCATCATGGAGGGCAGGGTCAGGTAAGAGAGGTAGACATTAAATAGTCCTGTTTGCGAATATAAAATGCAGCTAGACAATGGTCAGGGTGTGGTGGTTTGAATGAAAACGGCCCCTATAGGCTCATATGTTTGAACACTTGGTCCCAGTTAGTGGAAATGTTTGGGGAGGATTAGGAAGTGTGGTCTTGTGGGAGGAGGTTTGCCTCTGAGGATGTACTGTTAGGTCTCAAAGCCCAAGGCATTCCTCTCTCTCTCTCTCTCTCTCTCTCTCTCTCTCTCTCTCTCTCTCTCTCTCCCATCTCCACCTCCAACCTCCTCCTCTCTCCTCCCCCCTCAACCCCCCTCCCCTCCCTGTTGTTGCCATGCTCTCCGTTGTGATGATCACAGACTCCAGTCTTCTGTAATCACACGTGTCCAATTAAACACTTTTCTTTTATAAGTCATGGTGTTTTGTCACTGCATTAGGAAAGTCACTAAGACACCTGTATTGTATGGCGCTATCTGTAGCACAGTCTGAAGGTCCAGGGGTGCAGAGAGGCCAAGAGTTGAAGGGGAAGTAGGAAGAGATTACGGAGGTAAGTGGGGTAGAGAGAAGAGGCACTCCTCAGTCTGCAGATGCTATCACAAAATATCAATGGGTACCTGGCAAATAATACAAATGTATTGCTCACTAGTCTATGAGCTGGCAAGTTCAAGCTCAAGATACAGTTTGGATAAGGGACCACATTCTACTTCACACATGGCTGACTTAGTACATCAAACACAGGGAAAACAGTAAGGGAGCTGCCTAGGACCCCTTTCATGATGGCATTGATCCTGTTTGTTTTTTTATTTACATTTCAAATGTTGTCCGCTTCCCTGGTTCCCCTCCCACACCCCCAAAAAATCCCCTAACCCATCCCTCCTCCCCCTGCTCACCAAACCACCCCACTCCTGCTTCCCTGTCCTGGCATTCCCCTATACTGGGGCATCTGGTCTTCTCAGGACCAAGGACCTCTTCCTCCCTTTGATGTCCAACAAGGCCATCCTCTGCTGCATATGCATGTTGAGCCAGAAAAAGAAAACACCTGGAAGAGGTATGTGCAGCAACCAAGATGTTACAAATGGTGACTAGATTTAGCCTCACCTTGCACATGACCAACATTTCCTTTTTGAGTCATCTGACATTCCTTTCACCCTGAGATTTACCTGCTGCGGTCCAAGATATGAGCAAGGACAGAGAAATTTATGGGAAAAAAAAAAAGACCCAGTAAATGTGGAAGGAGGTGGAGCAGTATACAACCTTGCTGAACTGCCTGAGAGGTGCCTGACCTTCCAATGGCTTTGTTTCCGCTGTGTGCTATAGAGCTTCACCGGGTCTATTTTCCAAATAAAAGCTAAGGCCAAGTTTGAGCCCCTGGGTTATTTATTAGGCAAAGCAAGGCATTCAAGGTTCCAGTCAGTGAACAAAGAGACTGCATTGAGGATCTGCTCCTGATTAGATGAGCTCAAAGGAAGCCTTGTAAAACAGGAGCTTGGCACTGTAATTGAACAAGTGGTTCCCAGCAGAGCTGAGACATTAGCAGTGAGGGAGAAAGGGCCCTGGTGCAGCCGGCTTTGTCCTCACAGGGAGAAAAGAGGCCCTGAGAATYCACTTGCATTCATTCATTTAGTTAGCTATTACTTATCTTTATTATTTACTTATTTTTCTTTATTTATTATTTGTTTGGGATGCCCCATCTCAACTCCACAAAAATCCGGGTTATCCACAAAAACAAAACAAAGTTAATAGAAGAATTTTTAAGACTAAAGATAACAAAAGTAGAAGACAAAGGAGCAGTCGGGGATGAAGTCACTCACAGTAGCTGTGTGGCAAAGGTGCACTGCCCTTGCTGGTGGCAAGGCTAACAGCTGGCTCTGAGTGCCTGGAAGCCAATGCGAAGACAGACAGTCTCCAGAAAATTTCAAACTCGCCACCTGCTTGGATGAGATACATGTTCCCTGGCACTAAAGTTTGAGAACAGTTTGTCCTAATGGGGATTTTATTTCACAACCCCAGCCCTATCCCATTAAAGACATAACTGGATTACAATGCTAAAATTTAACTATTTTAATGCTAATACCTCAGAATGAAATTTGTCAAAGCAAATTTCAAGGTTTTCCATTAGAAAGGAGCCAAAGTGAGCCCAGTCACTTTTACTTTAAAAAAAAATCCCTGGGTAAACCTTTAGTTAGAATGTAAAGAATGTAAAGTTTAAGATATAAATGGCAATAGACAGTGGGGCATATGCAGCAACTGTCACTTTAAGAGCCAAAAAAGGGGCTGGTGGATAGTTAGGCATCCTCAGGCTTTCTACTGAGGAAAGCTGTTTCTCTGGCACATAGAGAAGAGTCTGCGGCTGGTTTAGTCTGCACACTATGCCGCATACTCCAGGGCTAGACAGCGTGAGAGGACGCCCACAGGAACAGGAGCTGTAAGTAGTAGCTCCCCTAGACAGTGTCTCTATGTGACAGTATTTCACCTGTTCCTAATCACTCCCGAGAGATGCACACACTGAAAAGCAAATCGCTCACAGCTGCATCACCCTGCACAGAGACTGGGGTCATTAACAGTGACCAGGCCAATCCCCAGTCCTCCCAGAACTGTTGTGGTTGGTTGGGGGGATTGAACATGTGACCCCAGGCCTTGGCAAYCATTTCCCTCTGAGGTGTAAGTTGAGAGACAGTTTCTACTCCATGGATACAGGCAGAATTGCAGCCTTGCCTGAGGTAATGATTCCCCTCAGGGAGGAAAAATGGSAGAGGAATTGGAGGTGGTAGCTCAGGGAGACAGAAGCAAGAGGATCAGGAGGTCAAGGCCAGCCATTATGTGGAGAGCTTGAGGTCAGCTTGGATACGTGAGCCCTTGCTTAGGGTATGGGGGAAGGCAAGGAGAAACAAGCCAATGTGATGGACAGAGCTGAGAGACAAAGCTCAGCCACATTTGAGGATGAACTCACACCCATTTTTTGATTTCTCACTTGAACAGATTAAATTTGAAATTTTACATTTTCTTTCCTTCTGATTTAGGTATCTGTCAGCTGTAATTCAGCTTGTCTTGAACAAATACAGCATTCATGTGTTTGGTTGGGGGTGGTGTGGTGGTGAGGAAGGGGTGGGTGTTTGGCGGGTGGGTGCATGTGTATGTATTTGTTTATGTATGTATGTATGCATGTATGTATATATGTCTATAATAAATAACCTAGCTGAGCCATGATCCATGTTTAATGGCAATGAACTCATTTTGTCTAAATATCAAAACCTGTAATGGAAATAAGTTCAGAATAATAACAAGGGTGAAAAAAGACATTTAAAGCAGATTCTGAAATCCCTGAAGAACTCCACTTAGTTGGGAAACGCTGACATAAGCCAAACCACAAAAGCACAAATGGCCCCACTATAATTAGTTTACCTTTCACTGATACCTGAACTCAACTCCTGAGGACTTTAGCTAAGCATTCCAAGAGGAATAAAGTCCCAGCCACTGGTATCACCACCAGAGTCCCTGCAGATGTCCCATTGACTTAGCAAGGTTTATTCTGCATAACCTTAGCAGCCTAGAAGATACCCAACAACAATATGGGTCCTTTGTGGGCCCCAAATGCTGTATCACATTCTGGAGGAGCCAATGTCAGCAGTCTCTGAAATACAGCCGGTGCCTTGGTGTTTAACAGATGCACGGGACTACTGGAGCATTCATTAATGGAGCAGGAGCAAGGCCCCTTGTAGGCTGCAAGGCTGAATATAGTATATTGTTGCCTGTTAATTATACCCCGTTCCAGAGTTCTTTGCTGATATAAAAGCACCAAAGATGCATGCACACATATTCACCGGCATCCCATCTCCACCCTGACCCAAGGATGATCAAATAACAACTGCACATGTGACTAAAATTCCAGGTCTCTCAGAACATCCTAAGTGGCCAAAAGTCTGCCCGATTTGACAAAAAGATATGAAATAGCATTATTCAAATACCTATCTCCACTAAAATCAAACATCCCTGGGAGAATAACTGGGTTACACTGAATTAAAAAAAAAAAATACTCAGAGGTAGCAAGGTAGTTCAGAGAGGTTGCCTTGCAAGTAGGAAGACCTGAGTTCTTATCCCCAGAACTCAGGTAAAGCTAGGTATGGTAATGAGTGTCTGTAATCCCAGTGTTCCTGCTGTGAAATGGTAGGAGTCAGAGAGAGAAGAGTCCGCTCCTTGTCCCCAAGGATCTCCCAGGCTAGCCAGCTTGGCATACACAGTGATGACAACTAGGATACCCTGCACAAAGTGAAAAGCAAGTCCCCAGCATTGTTTTCTGACCTTTACAAGTACACTGGAGGACAGAGAAAGGAGAGAGGGGGAAGAAGGGAGAGACAGGAGGGAGAGAGGGAAGGAGGGAAGGACAGAGGGAAGCAAGGAAGGGGATGGGAGAGACCGGGAGGAGGAGAAAGAGGGGAGAATAATCCAAGAACATAATTGTGATTCGAGGATAGAACTATGAGGCACTAGGGAGGTTAAACAATACACCACTAAGAGGTGGAAGTGAGGTTGGAAAACTCCTACTCAGCCTCATGTCCCTCTGGTTAAGGAATCATCTGCACATATCGAAGAAGCATGGGTGCCATATTAGCCAGCCCTAAGCTAAAATTTGGCAAAGATGTACAGAGTTTGGGAAAAAATGAGTCCCCTTCTTCTTTATAAAGCAAGTTCCAAAGAAAGGGAAAAAACCCATGTGAAATCAAATGGGAAGCTGGGCAGAAGAGTTGAACCCTCCTAATGCCCGACCTGGATCTTTGCATTAAACTATTTCACTTCCCAATTAGGAGAACTAGAGAGAGAAAGAGACACAAGATTTTTGCAAGTCTGGTGATTTAGTAGACAATTGGAACAAAGGGAGAGAAATTTCCAAAGACCTACACACCCTCAGAAAAGAAGCCGCCTGGACACAGCCAACGCTTTCTCAGATGGGTCTTCAGACACAAAACTAGAAGATTTGGACCCAAGTCCTGACTTCCAGGTGACCTTTACCAAGCTTGGAACTTCAGCCCTCTCAACTGGAAAAAAAACGAGAATATAGGTCCTCCCTACTTCAGAGGGTTGTTGGAAGATTAATGGATGAAATGTCTGTAGTCCCCTAATGTGCTGGGTCAATGTTTCCACATTTTGTTTTTTTGAAATCCTTTTACACATCTCAGATTCCTGACCTTATACTTGGAGTCAAGCCACTTCCTTACCCCTTTTCAATTTTTCCAGGTATCCTATGCTCCAAAGTGCTTATTAAATGAGGAGACCGACACCTAAATGTATTTGACAAATGCATCTATTTATTTTCATTTCTATTCTGCACGACACATGCCTGTCTGCGACTATCTTCACAATCATATCTTGTGAAGAATACCTGAAGGTACCTTTCTGATTGACTTCCTCAATCTATATGCAGATTTGTGCAAAGCCAGTAAATAATTTGTAACAATTTGCATTGAGTTTATGGTTTCTCTAATCCAACCCTGATCATTTGTAAATTGTTTCTATTCATGTGCAGATCAACTGTAATAAGATTGCTAATAAAAGAGTGGTTAATAAAATTTATAATGGGTAGACAAGGCATAATTTAGAGGTGGGGATTTTTGACATGAGGGCTTTTCCAGGCTGTAGGCAAAAATAGATTAATAAAATTCTATTTGTTTTTATTTTACATTCCAAAGGATACCTCGTGGTAAAATAGGGTCTTGAAACCTATTTCTTCCTCCTGGCTTTCATTGCTGGTCTTGAATGATAGTGTTTTCTCATGGCTTGAGAAACTTTTCCAATAATGATTCTGCCTCTCAGCAAGTTGGTGTTAGTGGTTAGAAGGGATATGAGTGGTTTATATGCATTTATCTATTCATTTATTCATGAGCTGTCATTTGAGTACCCAGTGTGTAGCAGTCACATAGCAGGTCACAGAAATGCCAACATGGATAAAGCAGATCTAATTCTATCGATGAAGTGACAAATTTGTACCAATCAAGCTTTATTTTGTTGTTGGTTTTGGGGTTTTTTGTTTGTTTGTTTGTTTGTTTTGGTTATTTTTTGTTTTGTTTTGTTTTGTTTTGAGACAGGGCTCATGTAGTCCAGGATGGCTTTAAATGTGCTCCACAGCTGAGGATAACCTTGAAATACTGATCCTCTTGCCTCCACCTCTCCTCAGGGGTTACAGGCATGGACCACCACAACCAGTTTGTTTGTTTGTTTGTTTGTTTGTTTGTTTTTAATGTGTTACTAGGAATCAAATCCAAGATGAGACTCATGCTAGGTAAGTACTCTACCATCTGTGCTTTATATCCGCCCTTTTGGGTAAATCTCTGAGTGTATGCTTACCAGTCTTTGTACTGGCTAAATTTATGTCAGCCTGATACAATCTATAGTCATCTGAGAAGAGGAACCTCAATTGAGAAAATGCCTCCATAAGATTAGACTGTACGTCATTTTCTTAATTAGTGATTGATATGGGTGGGAGGCTCAGTCCACTGTGGGTGCGGCCACCCCTGGGCTTGTGGTCCTGGGTTCTATAAGAAAGGATGCTGAGCGAGCCATGAGGAGCAAGCCAGTAAGCAGCACTCCCCCATGGCCTCTGCATCAGCTCCTCCCTCAAGGTTCCTGTCCTCCCTGTGACTTTGATGATGAACTATTATATATAACTTGGAGGGAAATAAGCTCTTCCCTCCACACATTGTTTTGGGTCATAGTATTTCAGCACAGCAACAGAAATCCTACGACAGTTAGTCCTCTAGTATTTAACACATTGTATATAGTTAATAAATGATTACAGGATACATGAATATACAAGAGTTAGACAAATAACCATTGTAGATCTTTTTTTTATTGGATATATTCTTTATTTACATTTCATTTCCCTTT
>BDUI01004731.1:63861-82500 GCA_002335545.1 Apodemus speciosus
AAAAAAAAAAAAAAAAAAAGAGTCAGATCCTCTTGAGCTGCAGTTATAGGCAGTTGTAAACTACCCAGCGTGGACAAGAAACCCAACTCTGAGCCTCTGCAAGAGTAGTACGTGTTCATAACCAGAGTCATCTTTCCAGTCCTTCCCAACCTTTTTAAATGCTGATCTACAGAACATTGAATGTGAAGTACCCATGTGATGACAGCACAGTGAGGAACAGAGATCGCTCTTCCAGGGCACCTTTTAGTGCCAAGCTTTGTTCAAACTGATATTTATTGTTTAACTCAACCGTGTGACTCCTGGCTGTTGAAGTGTCAAATATTTGTATTGAGATATATGAGAGAGATAGCTGTTCATTCTTGTCCTCTCGCTTTGTGAATTGGCTCCACCCATCATTTCTAGTATTTATGAGACAACTCATACATATGCATTTGGGGAAATGCATAAAACTGGATATATAGGTAAAGACAAATACAATCAAATGCTCACAACAGCATATTGGTCAACCATTGACCATATATACCTTATCTTACTCCAGTATGATCATAATTTTTATTGATGCTGTAGCCAGATTAATTTTCACAAGTGTCCTCTGTGTTTGCACAATGGCAAAATCAACTACAGATTTGCTGGGATTGGGTTCTAAGCTTTTGGTTTGGTTTAGTTTGGCTTGGTTTGGTTTGGTTGGTTGGAGTTTTTGTTTGTTTGTTTTACTTTGTTTTGTTTGTTTATAACCATGGTTTTGGATTTTGCTTTTTGTTTTTGTTTGTTTTAAGATGGACTGACTATCTAACCAAGGCTGACTTTGAAATTGAACTTATCCTATCTCAGTAGTGGGATTTCAGGCCTGTACTACCATCCCTGGCATTTCTCACACTATACCCCACAGCTCCATAATGATGACGCTGCTTCTGTTTCTCAGGAAAATCCTAAATGCAGTCCACACATACCTCCCAATCCCACCACAAAAGCTTCAGCTACAGATGGCCGAAGCATGAATTAGTGTGCAGTGCCCAAATGGCTCACCCTGAGCCGAGGAAGAGGCTCTGTTCTTTGGAACTTGGAGAAAGTATAGGAACCTGAAAGTGAAAGGTCATGATACTGAGTAGTGGTAAGACATGGACAGAAAGCCTCTGACGGCAGAGACAAATAAACACGCGGAGAGAGGCAACACTAAGAGGAAAGAGTCCCTMTCAGTGGGTCTTGACTCCAGATCTTTAAACTCTTCTGGTCATTAGAGGGAGGGCGAGAGATCTTCTCTTCCTTACAAAGTTGTTGCATCAGAGAAGTCAACTCATTTGTCTAAGGTCACACAGCTCTCAAGTGGGAGAGACAAGCTCCAAGTCTGCAATCATAAAATCTTTGAATCTCCTAAAGACTGTATCAACCTCCAAAAGGCATGACCAATGGGAAATTACATATGCACACATCTCTTTCTACCAACAGAACTGAAGGACCTCTGTGTCCATCCTATACCCCTTTTTTCTGATGATTTGCTGCCCCAAACATAATGTGAACACTCATCTGAAAATACTATTTATCAGTTTTATACCTTTGGTGCTGGTTAACTTTAACTGTCAATTCAACACAACCTAGAGTCACCTAGGAAGAGGCTCTCAGTGAGGAACTGTCTGTATTGGGTTATCCTGTGGGCGTGTCTATGGGTGGGAGGAGGTGTCTTAAGTAAGCTGATGTGAGAAGTCCTACTTCCAGTGTGGGTAGCACCATTCCATAGACAAGGRTTCCTGAGCTATGGAAGAAAGGAAAAACCAAGCTAAGTAAGTGAGTATCATGAACTTAGATCCCTCTGCTCTTGACGGTGGAGTAATAAGACTCACTGTCTGAAGTTTCTGATTCAGCTTCCCCACAGTAAAGAGCTATACTCCAGAGCTGTGAGCTGTAATAAGACTCTGAGTTCTTTTTCCTTTAAGTTGCCTCTTGTCAGGATACTTTAGCACAGCAAGTTAACTGAAACTAAAACATCTTTATCTGGAAGAAAAACAGATGTATGCACATCTTAAATATTATAAACATTTTCTACTCTTATGTTTTCTTCTACAGATCGTTCCATATCAAACATGCAAACTTTCTGTAAGATGCTGACTCTTTGAGGTGTGTCTATGTTAAGATGGGTTCCTGGAGACATAGACTCCTCCATGCAGGAGGAAGATTGTTGCAGAGTACAACATTGTCCACACGTAAGGCAGAGTGAGAGACCGAGGGGAGGAGGAGGAGAAGAAATATGGAATCACAAGGTGGAAGCCTCTGTGGCGGCAAGGCCTTCGGTTTCTGGAAATGGAGACAGGTAAGCAAAGGATTCATCCTGTGCTCCCTCCTCTGAGCATCTGGACTGTGCTCTGGAAGAGGGTGTGACCCATGTGCTGGTTTTCAGGAACAGTATGTGTGGTGAGAGGAAAGGTTTATTATGGCACATGGCTCGAGGAATTCATCCTGAGAGRCATGGCAGCAGGCAGCTCTAGAGCAAGAAGGGRTATGACTAGGACTCATGCCTCCTTGCATTTCTGCAGAACAGGAARCATGAAGAGAGATGGCRTGGGAGATAGGTGCCCGTTACATCCGTGACACCTGCCATCCAGTTTCCACCAGGGTTCATTTGGATGACCCTGATGGCCAGCTTGATTGTTCACTTCTCTCGTGGATCCATGTGCATCCATCCTTCCTGAAGCTGAGTCTTCGGTAGAAGAKGATGACCTTGTCAGTTAGAAGAGAGCCATCCTTTGGTCCAGAGTAAATGAGTAGCCATGCAACTTTCTCAGGACATCTCTGAGAAACATGGCTACACTATGCAGCAGAAGGGAGAGCCGTGGTCCTAAAGGGGGAGGTATCTGAGAAGAGCCACCATCATCCATCAATGGCCACAGCCATTTCAAGGCTGAAGTCTTCAGGGAGAAGGCACTGCAAGCTCATTGTGGATACACACAGAGACTAGCAGCTCTTAATCCCCCTCTTCTCAATTATAATGTGCAAGCCAGCAAGGGAATGCCTTGTTTAAGATTTTCAGAGTAATAGGCTATTATTTTTAAGGAGAAGTAATCATCCCCGAGGGCCACTGACCCGCAGGCTTCCCATTTTTCTCCTTCTTTTTAAAGCTCTTGTGACCTGAGGTAGCGGAGCTGCAGCGTTATGTAAGATGCTCCAAGCACAGAGATTTTGAACTTGACTTGAAGTCTTTCTTTAATATTCAATAAAAAGTTGGAGATTTATTGGCCTATGGCAGAGACCAATTTCCTGTTACATGGACCAGAGAGGAGATTAAAAAAAGATTTTTAGAGCAGCGCCCATATTTCTTAAGAGAGGCAAAGAACGGAGCTCACCTAATTTTGCGGATCGGGCAGCTAGCACGGTTCTTTTCTTCAGGCTGATCTGAAATTAGAAGGCTGGAACGGAAATCCTGCAGTCTCCCCACAGGGACCATTTCACTTTTCCTTTGAGTAACAGCCCCATAAGAATCGTCTTCACCACTCTTAAGGTCAAGGTTGGAAGTGGCTGAGTGTGAAGAAGATTGAAGACTGTGCCACAGGCTCTCGGTGATGTACATCACAGTGCTTCTGCAGCTAGAGGTTGGAGAAGTAATTCTAGCAGACTTCTGAATTGAAAAGCTCTATTGCAAAGATGTGGGACAAGGCCACAGGAAATATGGCAGGCCACAGGGACAACAGGTTGGCATGAGCTATTAATTCCCAAAAGTGTACCAGGATCAGGGTTGGGTATCGGAGTTTGAATTCTCCATTTGTCCRTTATTGACTCTGTGACCTTGGGACTTAACTTTTCTGTGCTTGTCTGCAAAATACAAATTGCCTGTATGTTATTGCAAAATGGTTATATAGATAAAGTGAGATATAGCCCTAAAAGGGGTCCTAATAAATGTTCACAATGGGGCTGGGAATGGAGCTCCGTTGGCAAAGTGCTCGTTTTGCAGACATAATTTCCAGAAACTACATATACATAAAAAGGCAGCATGGTGTACACTTGCAATCTCAGACAGTTGGTTCTCACTGGCCAGCCAAACTAGGCTTCTTGGTGAACTCTGAGCCAATTAGAGACTCTGGCTCAAAAAGGGGTGTGCATGGACGGGGTCAGAGGAATACACTCAAACTTAACCTCTAGCCTCCACACCCACATGTACATACACACACACACACACACACACACAAACACATGAGTGTGCACTCGCCCTCTCACACAGGCACATGTGCACACATACACACATACACGTGCTCAGAATGTTAAGCTAGTCTTATTAATCTTATTTCCCATTGGTTTGAGCCTAGTGTCAGGGTCTGAAAGGACATATCAAAGAGGAACTCCAGAGACATTGAGAAGCCAGAGATTGAGTTCAACTGAATCATCCCAGGATACCCCAGGCTCTATCTAACCTAAGCCCCAGAGATGCATCTGTGAAGAAAACTTGATTCTGCAGGAACAAAACCCATGGTTCTGAGTAGGAGGCAGAGGCATAAGACACAGGACCTGCCCAACTGCTACATTTGCAGGTGTGTCAATTACAGAAGGATTACAGAACAGGGAAATGCAGAGCAGAAAATGGAGCAATTCCTCAATCTTCCTGGTGACATCCACACCCTGATTCTCTCTCTCATCTCTACTGACTACCTGAAGTTGTTTTGCCTTAAGTCCACGATGCTGCTAACTTTCCTTCCRATGCACAATGGGAGTCCTGAAGCCTGTCCAGGGGATGCTGAGAAATCACCCTGGAAATGTGACATTGAAATAAGGCTTTGAAAGATAAGAATGAGTTTGACGAGGCAAGTCAGATGGAGAGCAATTCCAGGCAGAGTAACAGAGTGCAAAGGGACAGCTGTCTGACAGAAGGTAGCAAGTGTGAGTTTAAAAACCTGAAGCTCCCAGTGCTGTAGACTTGAGGCAAGAAACTTAACGTAGAGCTATAATAAGGCAAGAGAGCACCAGGGCCTAGATGTCACCAGAAGGACTTGAGGAATTGTTCTATTTTCCTTTCTGTTACTATGACAAAAAACACTCTGACCAAAAGCAACTTATACTTCCAGGTCACGGTCTGTCACTGAGGGAACTCAGCAAAGGTACCTGYTTGCTATTCCAGATAACATTACCTCTGCCCAAGGAACTCGTAGCTAAGAGAGTACAGCAAGAACTGTGGAGGAGGATATAACTAGCTGTCTTACTCATGGGCTCATACTTTCTTATAGAGGAGCCCTGGACCACCTGCCTAGGGACGGTGCTGCCCACAGTGGGACTGGAACTTCCTATATCAATTAATAATTAAGACATTCACCCAAAGACGTGTATATAGGCATTCTGTTCCAAGTAATCCTCAGTTGAGGCTCCTCTTTCTCTCAAAGGACTCTAGGCTGTGCCAAGTTGAAAATTAAAGCTAATAAGAACATGTATCCTGTCAACAGTAGGAAGTCCAGGCTGTATGTTTCCCAAGATTTCCCCATTCCATCCTGTTCTTGATCTTTCCCATGTCACCATTCCCTTCTCAATAGTCCAGGTCAGACTTTGGAACATTTTTTTTCATGTCATTGGGATGTTTAAAAATAGCATGAGCCAGCTCCTCTGCTCTCTAACAGTTGAAGATCATCCTGGCTAGTGAGTATGGGAGTCTGAAGGACCAGAGAGAAGGTCAGGGAGGAACTATAGAGGAGCAGCAATGGCGTGCAGTCCTACATCTGAGTCGGAGTCCATCCACTAGAGAACAGGGAAAACAACAGCCAAGACTGTTTTCAACTGTTCATGAGTAGGAAGTAGCAAGTGGTTGAGATTCTTGAAACATTTCTCCCATAATCCCCAGCATTTTTTTATTGAATCAGATTGGCAAGAACTGGTTCATCTGTTTCTCCCTAAGCTCGTCATCATGAGCAAAGAGTCATTAAAGTACTGTGGCTGGCTCACTCCTGTCACGAACCCTTTTCCTACATGTGTACGAGCTTAGTCTTCCTGGATGGAGACACTCAAACTACACGGGAATTTGTGAAAGAAAAGAGAGGCATGACTACCTGAAGGGAAGCTGATTGTCTCTACCACAGGAAGAGATGAAAGTGTCTTAACAGAGAGGAAAGAGGCAGCAGAAACTAGGACATGGGCTGATGGCTAAGAAAACAATATTTTTATGCTGAGTGGGCAAGATATCATCCAAGTAGCCTGGAGGAGGAGGGTGTGGGGGAAACCTGTGCCCAGTACTCAAGAGGCAGGGATGGGAGAACTGCCACACTTCAAAGCCAGACGGGCCTACATAGGAAATTCTAGGCTAGCCAGGGTTACATAGTGAGACCCTGTATCATAAAAGAACAAAAGGACACAAAAAGTAACCAGCCCAATGCAGCAGTGCAGGGGAATCCCAGAACAGGGAAGTGGGAAGGGGTGAATAGGGGATCAAGGGGAGGGAAAAAGACATATGGGACATTTGGGGGGCGGGGAAACCAGGAAAAGGGAAATGAAATGTAAATAAAGAATATATCCAATAAAAAAAGAAAAACAAAAACAAAAACAAAATAACCAGCCAGTAAAGGAAGAAGAAGGCAAGTAGGTCCTGCTGTCATGGAGACACAGAGAAAAAGAAGCACGGGACATGGGGATACCATTTGGGAGAGTTTAGGATTTGTAGCTGTGTCAAAAGGATTGGGCTTAGGGTGGCAGTTAATGCCCAGAGGAATAACTTTTGACTAATAGAATTCCAGGCACAGAGGCTCCTGGCTGAGAGGCCTTCCAACCTGGGCTTGGAAACCAGACCTTCTAAATATCTGCTCCAGTTGGAGCTGAATCTTGGGAAATTTCTATCCCAGAAGCTCTGGCAGAAACTGGTTTCAGGGAAAGTGCTTCTTCTGGAAGCAGGGAGCTCTTTATCTTCCCTGGGCAGAAGAAAGCAACAACTTCTGGCAGAGGTGGCAGGGTTCCGGGAGAGCCCCCTCTCCCAGATTAGAATTACGCAGAGCCTGCTGGCAGACTCCCTGAATGCCCTCCCTTTGTCCTTACCCGGCTGGCCATGGTGGCTACTGCACGAACAGTTCTGAAAGGAGTTTGTTCCATGTGGATATTGCAGTCTCGTGAGATCCCCTGTGGGAACTTGGAGAGTGCGTCTGGTTGGAAAGTACCATCTAGGATAAATGAAACAGACAAATGGTCCTCAGCCCCAGCCACGGTCTCAGATCCCACCATCCACAAGGGCCCATCCATTTTCCTGTGTTTGAGCTAGTTGGATTTGGGTTTCTGTCTCATGTTTCAAAATTGTCCTGTCTATTACCCTGTCTCTGGCTCACTCTATCTGAGCCTTGGCTATTTTCATTCTCAAAATGGAAACAAATAGCATCCATCCTGCCTAGATCCTACATCTGACGTGAAATTGTTTCTGCAAAATGTTGAGTGTTGCAAGGATATAAGTCATCTCTGAGTACACAGCCTGGTTATGTAGAGAGCTGCGGAGCTCTCGACACAGCTCTGCCTGTTCCTCCCCCGTCGGTCTTTCCTTATTTCAACAGATGACAGGATTCAGTTGCTCTGTCTGAAATGCATGAGGTCATTTTTAGTCCTGTGCATTCTCTCCTGCACCATATGCAGTCCCTTGGAAAATATTATTTAACCTGGAAATGTGTCCCCAGATCTCAACTCCTCACAGAGATACCTTGTCACCAGTATGAATCCACATTAACCCACTCATAATGTGGCCATCCCACACAGCCCTCCCCCAGAAAAAGCTAGAGCAATCGGTCCCTCTGAAATGAACTTGGGCCATGTTGCCTCTGTGTCCTATAATTCCAGCCACATCCTTTCAGCCTTATAACACCCTGGTCCTGCCCTCTTGGCCCCCACCTTCCTCCCAAGTGTATTCCCACTCCATTCCCCTGCATGTTTTCTTTACCTGACTGAGGCACTTCTTCCCCAAATACTGGCAGAGTTCAGTCCTCCAATAAGACTCCTCTCCTGAATGATACATACCCAGACCATCCTGCAAAAGTAACAGAGAGAGACAAACACTACCATAGACACATCTTTGACACTTTATCAAGCCTGCTTTGCCACCTTTGCTCACTAGAGTATTACAAGTCAATACTATACTCTTTATCTGCTAATGCTTTTTACCCTCCAAAAAGAAAGGCCAGGGAATTCCTCTGTCACATTTACCACTTTCACCACCTSCGAATCCTACAGTACAATAGCCAGGATGAATATTGTATATTGAATAAATATTTTAATTTCTCCCCAAGTTGACTAGYTTCAAGAAAGCTGTGTGTATAAGTATACATAATTTTACTTTGTTCAACTTAGATTCTACTAAACCATATTTTCACCAAGATCAAAAACTTGTTCTTACCAATGTAACCAAACAATTTTAGTTTGAACTGCTATGAACCTGTTGGGGAATGCAAGTCTAGATAGCYCCTGCAGTGGGGCCTGGGTGTTGACAGGTTCCCTAAGCTCTAGTGCTCTTAGGCACCATGGGAACAGTTGGTTGGTTATTTACTTGACTGGAAAGATAYGAATCCTAAAAGAATTCTAATTATTCCAAAATCTTCTCTGGGTTAATAGCATTATAGAACCACAGTCCCACCTGATCTCAAAAATGGCTGTGAGTTGAATATGGGTATTAGGTTTCCATAGTAGATGTTGAACAATACCAGCTCCCTGTCAGGAAGGGGTGTGTGTGTGTGTGTGTGTGTGTGTGTGTGTGTAAGCAAATCATTTAATGAGTTTTCTAATCATTCCACTTGGTTCATAAAAAACAATCATTGCTGAAATATTTGATATTGCATTCTGTGCTAGGCAGTGTGCTAAACACTTTATTATCTTGTAATTTAATTTAGGAAGAGAATCACAAGGGAAATAAAACTGCTGTTCTCCAACCCCTTACCTCCCCAGATGCCTGAGAAGGCGGCCCTATCTCAGTCTCCCACTCTCAGTAGACATCATATCTGCCAGCCTCTCCACACTATCACCACACACTAAAGGACCAAAAGCAGGAAGCAGAGTGCTGAGTGAACCCTGGACTCTGTGCAATCCCACCCCCATCCTCCCACTCCCCCCTCACTCCCACTCTCTCKGTGTGATGACACACAGAGTATTTTTTCCTCATCTTTAATTCTTCTGCTGTCTATGGTGCCTACACTCACGGGAAGATTACATCCATGCCTATGGACCTCAGGAGGCATCACCTACCTACTTTGTCCAGTGGAATGTTAGCAGAACCACGAACATTTTACTCTCTGCTGTGATTCTAAAAACTAGACCTGCTTCACTGAATCTGTTCTTCCTTCTACAAGAGCTGAAACATCTCAAACAGAGACATCTATGATGGCAAATAAAAAGCCCTGGCTAATCTAATGGACATGTAAGAAATGATCCTTCAAAGTCACTTGATACTGAAGCACAACTTATCATATCCTGGCTGACACACTGCTTTAACAAGGGCATTATAAATAAGAATCCAGGCTTCAGAACCACTGAGTTCTGTGAGCTTGCTCATTACCACTGCACATCCCAGCATATCCTGACTGATACACAACCTTAACAACACCCTGCTTAATTAATAGTGTCAAACTACATTTTCCAACATATGGCTATCATTCAAGATTCTATGACATACATTTGTATATTATTATGGCATAAGTCTCTGTTTGCATCATCAAACTAAAGGAACAGATAATAAATATCCCTTGCTTCCCAGAACTTAAAGCCTCCTGCCAGTGCTGTTTAGCACTGCTGTTATTTGTGTAAATGCTGACAATGACCAATACACAAGCAACYGAGATCCAATGAAATTCATTTACAGGTGCTGAGAGTCAATTGCATATCACTTACATATGTCACAAATATTATTTTTCTTTGAACTCTCAAGAATTTAGATACATTGAAAGACATTCTTAGCTAAAGCACTATCCAAAAAAGGCATGGGCCATATGCTTTGGGCCACTGTACTGATGCTTGACCTAGAGATCTCAGTCCTGAGTGTGGCACTTGAAGAACCCTTTACAACATCATCCCAATGGTTTGATCTACTCTGGGTTCATGATGCACTAAGCTACAAACCCACCCTGATCATACTCRTCTTTAGCATGCCCTGTTCTCTCTCCTCTCACCAAGCAAGCTCATTAATCTTAGGACTGAGATCCTTGACATGATAAATATCACAAACTACATAGAAATTGTTRCAGTATCTGTTTTAGTTGCTCTAAGTTCCTGCAGGAGTTGGATGCATTTCCAGCCCTAGCCCTAGCCCTAGCCCTAGCCCTAGCCCTAGCCCTAGCCCTAGCCCTAGCCCTAGCCCTAGCCCTAGCCCTAGCCCTAGCCCTAGCCCNCCCTAGCCCTAGCCCTAGCCCTAGCCCTAGCCCTAGCCCTAGCCCTAGCCCTAGCCCTAGCCCTAGCCCTAGCCCTAGCCCTAGCCCTAGCCCTAGCCTTCATTTCTTGGCATGCTGAGGTAGTTTCCAAATCTTGGCATTGCTAGCACTGGGGGCACAAATAATTCTTGGCTGTAGGATGCCACGTGCACTGTACAGTACTTAGAAGCATCCCATAGTTCTGCCTACCACTAGAGCAGCACAGCCTTCCCAGTTGGGTAGTGTGCCTAGAAGGAATGACTATACTCCATAATGCATCCAGGTGCATCAGATTGTTAAAACAAGGATGCCCAAGGGACTGGAATCCTCCTGCCGGGAATGTTGTGTTGAGAGAAGAAAATCCTGGGCCAGAATTGAAGCTTTTCTCTCTGAGAAGATTGACAAACCTACAGGGTCTGTGAGGGACCAGTGGTGGATGGGACCACACTGACTGCTATACGTTCCCTAATTCTATACACTTTAGTCCCACTCAAGCCACTAAAATAGATTTGGGACTGGGGGGCTTGTTAAATATCTCTGTCCCTCTCTCCAATGTGACAACATTRAATAAATATCCTTTTCTGATTTTCTAACGTTGACATGGATGCTTTAATTAACTTGACTATGATAGCTGAACATGGTTTCTTTGGACACAGACTGAGACCCCAAGTTCTGTAGTAGTTGTGACAAACAAAAATGTCTCCAGATATTGCCAAATTCCTTCCAATCACCTCACCCCATGAAAACACTGATATAACCATGTAACCTTGGGGCGTCTGGAAGGCAAGAGTCAATGCTCTCCATAAAGCTTCACTGAGCTGTGGTCTGGTGTGTAGGTGACCTCCATCATATAACTTGCATAAAAAGCATGAACACAGCAATGAAAAGCATCAGTTCCATTAGCTTCTATCCAAACAGTGTGTTTAAAGACCTAATTCTGGTAATTGTGTTTTCTTTTTTTCCCCCTTTGCCATTGCTTGGAAGCTAGTTTTGTAAAGTCTGAGCATCATAAAAGGACTATCTCGTGCATGCACTGTTTTATTTATGCTGCTCTCACAAGTGCTGTTAATGCTGCATCTGTTTTACTAGCAACCCCCTTTGTTTTATATAGCACTTTATATTTCCCTGAATGTGCAAAGACCCGAGATTTCTATGGTCTGCAAGTGGATAAATCGCTGCATATGGATGGGGAGGGAAATGACAACAAAAAAATCTCCTGGAGTCATGGCTCAGCTCTCAGAGCATCCTGGGTGACATATGTTAATGAGAAGGTATAGCTCAAGCTGCTTACAGGAGAAGAGAGTAGAGAGAAAACAGCACTGGCTAGTGTTATGGGGTCTGTTGGGAAGGCTGGATGATCAGCCCTTTCTTGCTGCACTCAGGGATGCTTGAAAGACATCCACACAGTCATCAGGACACATCCAGTGTTCACAACATCTGGAACCCATTTGAACAGAGTGGTTCCTGTCCAATACCTCTGATTGGCCAGATTGATGCCAGGCATCTTCTATTGCAGATTTGAATAGTAAGCATGGCCTGTAACTGTGGTCTCACAGCAATGAGATAATAGAGATTTATTATTATCTTATTTCTAGATTCTAGAGGAACAGAGATAAGTCACATCATGACCTTGAACCATAGAACCTGGGCTCCAAAACCAATTCTGCCTTTACCAGTTTGGAAAACTATGGACATTTATTTTCATCTCAAGGTGCCACACCCTCTTTTTATTGCATTTTGTTAAGCACATTTTCATGTATTCATCTCTTAATCTTTCTATCAATACCAGGATGAAGGTATTGCCGTTATTAATTGTTGTTTTCTTTCAAAGAAAAAGAGACRGTGGCACACTGAGATGAAAATGAATGCCCATAGTTTTTCAAACTGGTAAGGGCAGAATTGGTTTTGGAGCCCAGGTTCTATGGTTCGAGGTCATGATGTGACTCATCTCAGTAGGCATACAATAATTCTCACTCATTGTTAGCAAGACCCCTTGGGACTTAGCATAGTAACAGGGCTCAATAACAGCGGAAGTTACAAGAGTTAGCTTTTGGAGATTATTTAGCTCATATCTTTCCAGTAAGAGCTATGAGTCCTAACTCACTACTGTACACACATACACACACACACACACACACACACACACACACACACATAAACACACACACAAATTTGAGCATAAAGATGCTGTGATACTTGTCAACCAGATGAAAAAAATGAAGACAAATTTTAGTTCCCATGTGCTAAGCAACATGCACCAAGATTTGAGTTTCAGGTGAAAAAAACTGTTTCCCCCTTAGCCATAGGAATACATCCCAAGGCCCTCATTAGAATGTATAGAGCAACATTTCTTTTTATTTCTTATAGTTATTATTGTTATTGAGTATGTGTGCATGGGAGCACACACAACACATTTGGAGGTCAGAGGATGACTTGTTAGAGTCAGTTTCACTTGATCTTTACATGGGTTCTGGGGCTGAGCTGTTGTCATGCTTGTGCCTCTTGAGCTTTTCTGCTGTCCCATCCCATACATTCTCTATGTAATCACACCTACTGTACAGTTCAGTATACATATGTGTGTGTGTGTGTGTGTGTGTGTGTGTGTGTGTGTGTGTACAGGAAGATATTAGAAATGGTAAGGAACAAAAGAGAAGAAGCCAAACGGCATAACTAAAAATAGTGACAAATTATGAATTGTATATTCTAGAGTCTTCCATTCAATATTTGACCATAGGTAACTAGAATTCAGAAAGAAGGATGACTCCACCACATCACTAGAGAACAGATGGTCACTGAGGTCACTGACCTTGCCTGGTTTGTATCTTATGGGACCTCAGCCTTCTGGTTCAGGGTCTGGAGGATGGAGCTGTGAAGGTCATGAGTAATGTCCTCACGGAACAGACCGCTGAGTTAAGACCTACAGGAGAAGTAAGCAGAAGGGCTCCATCACATTTGTATACTGCCCTGTTTTACTTGTTGGTTGTCTTGTTTCATTTTGTTTTCTTTGTTTGGTTTTTCCAGACACAATCCCCAAGCTCTCCGTTTGCTCACACCCTGGGGGAAGATGAGAAGACGTGTGTATTAACATTGAAGGCCATTTTTTATTAGTATTTCTCTGCTTCTGCAGCAAGGGGGAAATATATTTATTTCAAACCCTAACAAGAACTTGCTTTCGGACTCATTCCTCCCTGAGTACCCTGTTTTGATAATCCTCCCCTGGAGAGCTCGTCAGCCTGGACTACAATGATTGCCGTGTTCTAAATTTAACTGACCGCATAGATGCATTACCTGCAAGCTCACAAGAGCCTTTGCTCTCTCATCTTGGAGAAGCAGGATGTTTACGACCTGTTTATAAATGTCTGCATAAAATACAGCTTCAGAGTCTTGTCTGGGAGTGGGCTACCTGGAGTCAAGTGTGTCTTTTAAAATACAATGCATCACTTGTGAGAATGGTTTCGTAGTCTCTTTCCACCCCCAGCCCCTCTCAAATCCATTGCTCTCCCATAAATAACTATATGAGGTGATGGCTTGACCATGATTCTCATCATGCCCCACCTGCATAGGATGTCTTCCCTGGTGGATTTTTGTTAAGAAACAAAATACAACTTTTATTGAGATCAATAAAAGATTAAGGTGACAAAGTGATTTATTGAGTATGGAGGAGGCTCATTTTTCCCTCACCATCGCAGCAGCTACTGGAAAGGATGTTTTTCTACCCTGGGTCTTCAGGAAAGTTAGGAGAAGTCGAGACTCATTTATCAAGTCAAAAGAGAGTGATTAAAAACCATAAGGGAACTGACAGAACACACATGAGCAAAAGCTGGTATTTTGCTAAAATACGCAGGCCACAGAGTGTGGAGAGATGGGGGGAACGCATGGGGTCTTATGTGAAATGAAGCTCAGTGGGAGGTGGGCAGCTCTGGATCAGACATGTGCAGGCTGGGCTGAGGGCATGGAAAGAACTGAGCATGGGAACCAAGAAAATAAGCTGAGAGCCCCAGAGCCTGTTCTTCACATGGTGAGGAAAAGACAGGAATCTGCGCACCTCGCAGAGGATTGCAAATGCAAGATCTGCCTGTGCTACAGACTGGGCTCAAGGCAAGCTTAGACAACTTAGAAAGACCCTACCTCAAATATATTCAAATATTAAGAAAAAAGAAGGGCTAGGGTTCTAGCTTAGTGATAGAGGACTTGCCTATTGTGATGGTTCGAATATGCTTGGCCCAGGGAGTGGCTCTATTAGGAGGTATGGTTGTTGGAGTAGGTGTGGCCTTGTTAGAGGAAGTGTGTCACTGTGAGGGTGAGCTTTGAGAGAGCTTCCTCCTAACTGCCTGGAAGCCAGTTTTCCCCTGTTTGGCTTCAGAACAAGATTTAGAAGTCTCAGCTGGATCCTCCAGCATCATGCCTACCTGGAAACTGCCATGCTTCCTGCCATGATGATAATGGACTGAACTTCAGAACCTTTAAGCCAGCCCCAATTAAATGGTATCCATTATAAGAGTTGCCTTGGTCATGGTGTCTCTTTACAGAAATGGAAACCCTAACTTAGACACTTACCATGCACAAAGTCCTAGGTTCATCCCCCCATAACCTGCTGTATATTGCTCCATCTTTTTCCATTTTCCAAACATCCTTGTGCTGTCCCTCTTACACGTCTTCCCCACAGCATTCTGCCTGCAGGTAAGGTATCCTCATACCACCTCTTCCCTTCCAGAAACCCAATATCCTAATYGTTCCAGGCAAACACAACAGGACACATCCCACTCTCTTCTCTAGTGCCCTGTACATGGCCAACACCGTGAAAGATCCAGAAGCCTATCTATAGGCTATCATGCCCAAACGATCAGAAAACACCGTGGATCTTATTCAGGGCAGCATTCTGGGACCCCAGAGCAGCCTCCAACCTTCATGGGATGCAGATCCTCCATGGGGTCCATGGAGGGCCAGCATTGTGGTGGCATTGCATTGTATTGGTGATCACTGTTGCTGCTGTTTGCATTTTTGCTCTTGATGCTGCTATTGTTTGCCATACTGGAGACACAATTCGGGGCTGTGTGCATGCCAGGCAAGTGTTCTGCCACTGGGCTACATCCCCAGTCATTTTTATTGTGATTTCTTTCTGCCTTAAGCTTTTGAGACATGGTCTCTCTAAGTTGCACGAGCTAGCCCTGGACTCTCTTTGTAATCCAGAAAGGACTTGAACTTGAATCATCCTGCCTTGGCCTCCTCAAATAGCTGAGATTGCAAACTTGCATTATCAGGCATGGCAATGGTTGGCATTATTATCTTCATTCTTCAGAGGTGAAACTTCAGTGTCCAGAACTTCACAGGATTCTGAGGCAGAGTTCATGTCCACAGTTTCCCTTTTCAGTCCATTTCTGTAAATGGCARCCTTACTAGCCACGTGCTRCCTGTCCCCACAAGACAAATGTCAGAAGACGATTAAAAATGACWTCCAGTGAGAAAAAAACAGAGTCAAAGTCAGTAATTGCCCAAACCTGAAGGAAGGCCCAGCTTCTGGGCTGCTATGAAGGGAAGTTCTGGCTTCTGCAGCTCTTAGCAGCGAGCCATTTCCAGCCTTAAAGACTCGTGCACCTCCTCAAGGCAAAAGGGAGGGGCAGTGAGCAGAGCTTCCAAGTTACCACTCATTGCAAGTCCCCATTAACTGTTTAATGAGTCGATTTTTAATTCTGACATAATGATACACAATGGCACGGTTACCCTCTGGATCAGCACTGCCGTGCACCCCCCTCTTGAGAAAGCTAAACTAACCAAGCATTGATTTTTTTTNGTTCCAGGCAAACACAACAGGACACATCCCACTCTCTTCTCTAGTGCCCTGTACATGGCCAACACCGTGAAAGATCCAGAAGCCTATCTATAGGCTATCATGCCCAAACGATCAGAAAACACCGTGGATCTTATTCAGGGCAGCATTCTGGGACCCCAGAGCAGCCTCCAACCTTCATGGGATGCAGATCCTCCATGGGGTCCATGGAGGGCCAGCATTGTGGTGGCATTGCATTGTATTGGTGATCACTGTTGCTGCTGTTTGCATTTTTGCTCTTGATGCTGCTATTGTTTGCCATACTGGAGACACAATTCGGGGCTGTGTGCATGCCAGGCAAGTGTTCTGCCACTGGGCTACATCCCCAGTCATTTTTATTGTGATTTCTTTCTGCCTTAAGCTTTTGAGACATGGTCTCTCTAAGTTGCACGAGCTAGCCCTGGACTCTCTTTGTAATCCAGAAAGGACTTGAACTTGAATCATCCTGCCTTGGCCTCCTCAAATAGCTGAGATTGCAAACTTGCATTATCAGGCATGGCAATGGTTGGCATTATTATCTTCATTCTTCAGAGGTGAAACTTCAGTGTCCAGAACTTCACAGGATTCTGAGGCAGAGTTCATGTCCACAGTTTCCCTTTTCAGTCCATTTCTGTAAATGGCARCCTTACTAGCCACGTGCTRCCTGTCCCCACAAGACAAATGTCAGAAGACGATTAAAAATGACWTCCAGTGAGAAAAAAACAGAGTCAAAGTCAGTAATTGCCCAAACCTGAAGGAAGGCCCAGCTTCTGGGCTGCTATGAAGGGAAGTTCTGGCTTCTGCAGCTCTTAGCAGCGAGCCATTTCCAGCCTTAAAGACTCGTGCACCTCCTCAAGGCAAAAGGGAGGGGCAGTGAGCAGAGCTTCCAAGTTACCACTCATTGCAAGTCCCCATTAACTGTTTAATGAGTCGATTTTTAATTCTGACATAATGATACACAATGGCACGGTTACCCTCTGGATCAGCACTGCCGTGCACCCCCCTCTTGAGAAAGCTAAACTAACCAAGCATTGATTTTTTTTTTCTTAAGTAAGCCAACACAATTCCACTTCTAGGAATCCATCCTGCAGATAGATTTGCATTTGTGAGAAATGATGCTAGGGCTGCATTATTAATTATAGTCACGTCTGTAAGAGAAGAACATCCAGAACTGCCCAAAAGTCTATCAACAGGGGACTGGAAGGATAATAGATGCATGTTTTTGTAATTATATAATAGGCAGATAGTTTACAAACAGAAGTTGTTCTTCATGTCCTGATGGGAAAGGATTCTAAAAATGGTAAATAAAGAAAAGATGATAAAAGCCTGTCTGTATTTCTTGCCACTACAGGTAGGGATGGATGCTGATGCACACATATACACACACATGCACATGGATGGAGGTTACTGCACACATATACACACACATGCACAGGGATGGATGCTGATGCACACATATACACACACATGCACATGGATGGAGGTTACTGCACACATATACACACACATGCACAGAGAGGATGCTGATACACACATATAGACACGCATGCACAGGGATAGAGATTAATGCACACATGTACATACACATGCACAGGGATGGAGGTTACAAGCACAGAGATAGGTACTGATGCACACATTCACACACATGCACAGGGATGGATGCTGTGGACACATATAGACATACAAACACAGATATACATATCTCTATATAAAGTCATTCTAGAAAGACACTGAACAGCTAGCAGAAACAGTAGCTTCCTAGGAATAAAGATGCATTGTAGGAGCTAAAAGGAGATGGGGTAAGGATAAGGTAATGGGCAAAACAAAGACAGGTATTGCATATTTTCTCTCATGTGAGAACTGAGGTTTTAATATGTATGACATGAAAGCAGACGAAGGACAATTTTGTTTGTAGGTGGGAAGTGAACCAGTTAGAGGTGCTTGGAGAGGGTGTGCATTGACATGGGCAAAATACAATGCAGGAAGTGTACTAGGAAGTCATAATGAAAGCCATTGTTTTATATGCTAACTAAGTAATAGCAGCAATAAAGTCCATCCAGAATGCCCATGTTCTCTTCCTAACCTACTACTAACCAGCTGTGTGACCACAAGAAAGTTATTTAACCTCTCTTGAAATCAGTTCCCCCTCAATTGTGATGGCACTATCATTCAACACCCCTTCCCAGAGGGTTGTTGACTATTAGGAAGCTTAACGGATGGGAAAGGTTAATCATCTTTCACACTGTGACAGTGTGACACACTGTGGCTCTGACACACTGTGGCTCTTCCGTCAATACCAGCTTTGCAGGAGTAGTGTGCATTGTTTCACTTAGGTTATTAATTTGGCTTGGGGAGTGAAGAAGGTTGTGTGTGCCGGGCGCCAGGCCTTCATACTTTACAAAGCATGTGTAAGGCTAAGTTAACGTGGATGGTGATGGGAATGGTAACGATTCATGTCGTCACCGTCCTTGTGCCTGCTAGAAACATGATCAGGCAGAAGAAGTGAGC